>RJWK010020066.1:0-31805 GCA_004363435.1 Platanista minor
CATTCACGTTTAAGGTAATTATCGATATGTATGTTCCTATGACCATTTTCTTAATTGTTTGGGGTTTGTTTTTGTAGGTCCTTTTCTTCTCCTGTGTTTCCCACTTAGAGAAGCTCCTTTAGCATTTGTTGTAGAGCTGGTTTGGTGGTGCTGAATTCTCTTAGCTTTTGCTTGTCTGTAAAGCTTTGGATTTCTTCATCGAATCTGAATGAGATCCTTGCTGGGTAGAGTAATCTTGGTTGTAGGTTCTTCCTTTTCATCATTTTAAGTATATCATGCCACTCCCTTCTGGCTTGCAGAATTTCTGCTGAGTAATTAGCTGTTAACCTTATGGGAGTTCCCTTGTATGTTATTTGTCATTTTTCCCCTGCTGTTTTCAATAATTTTTCTTTGTCTTTAATTTTTGCCACTTTGATTACTATGTGTCTCAGCATGTTTCTCCTTGGGTTTATCCTGCATGGGACTCTCTGTGCTTCCTGCACTTGGGTGGCTATTTCCTTTCCCATGTTAGAGAAATTTTCGACTGTAATCTCTTCAAATATTTTCTCGGGTCCTTTCTCTCTCTCTTCTCCTTCTGGGACCCCTAAAATGCGAATGTTGTTGCATTTAATGTTGTCCCAGAAGTCTCTTAGGCTGTCTTCATTTCTTTTCATTCTTTTTTCTTTATTCTGTTCCACAGCAGTGAATTCCACCATTCTGTCTTCTAGGTCACTTATCCATCCTTCTGCCTCAGTTATTCTGCTCTTTATTCCTTCTAGTGTAGTTTTCACTTTCAGTTATTGTATTGTTCATCTCTATTTGTTTGTTCTTTAATTCTTCTAGGTCTTTCTTAAACATTTCTTTCATCTTCTCAATCGTTGCCTCCATTCTTTTTTTTTTTTTTTTTTTTTTGGAGTTTCTCCACAAAGAATTTTTAGCGAGACGAAAAAGCCTCATTGTTATTTACATCAGTGTTCTCCATTTTAAATACTCTCCCACCAGATGACTTCCTAGTGAATTACAAATATATATCCTGGAAATATATCACTTTGATGTCGTATTAAATAATCAAAGTTGAAATTAAAAGCCCAGAAAATGGTTTTTGTGTTTACATCACTCCCGGCTGCTTGTTCGCAGTGTCCAGCAGTTCTGACCATCTCTTGTGAGCCCCAAGAGGCCCGCACCCCACAGTGCATGTCCAGGTCCTCCAGCCGCTGGTGGAACAGACCACAGTCTCAGGTGCACCCCTGGTTGGCGTCAGGCGGGGGTCATTCCCTGCATACAGTTGCAGGAGGCTGGAAGCAGCAGGGTTGTGGGTCTTGAACCATCTGTCCATGCGTTGTGATGAAGGACTCAGAAGGAGGGAAGCTTCTCAGGGCTTTCTGACTCTGTTGTTGCCTTAAACCCTCCTGTAATTGGGTGGTTTTGTGTATGTGAGCTTTAACAAAAGTTGCAATGAAGCTCTTTCCCCTGATTGCAATCAGAGCAGTGTCTTATTTTTATAGGTTGCCGCTGATGGGTCATAAACTTCCAAAATGTTGATTCCTCTCTCATGGAATTTCATGACACTGATGAGCAGATAGTTAATGGGGATGGCAAGTTACCAGCCTCCCTTGCACCTAATTATGTTGTGTGACTGGTGTACGTTTGTCTTATTGTTTTATTTCCACAGCCCGTGCTCACTTAAATTCACCTGCAAACTGTTTAAAAAATTTCATTGTGTCTGGTGTCCCTTCCTTTTCCAGCCAAATGGCCTGACACCCCCGGGATGGGATGACCAGTAGGTGTGACACACAAGACTGAGGCTCAAATTAATCATTTTTAGAGAGTCATCAACTGTGGGGGAGATACCTCCAATTAATTTAAATAATTGCTTTAATGCAGGAATCAGCAAATCTTTTCTGCAAAAACCAGCTGACGAATATTTTAAGCTTTGCGGGCAAGAAGGAAAGCGGCCGTGGACAATATGCAGATGTAATTGGAGAGAAATGGGGAAGATGTTGCCTCCATTCTTTTTCTGAGGTCCTGGATCATCTTCACTATCGTTATTCTGAATTCTTTTTCTAGAAGGTTGCCTATCTCCACTTCATTTAGTTGTTTTTCTGGGGTTTTATCTTGTTCCTTCATCTGGTACATAGCCCTCTGCCTTTTCATCTTGTCTATATTTCTGTGAATGTCGTTTATGTTCCACAGGCTGCAGGATTGTAATTCTTCTTGCTTTTGCTGTCTGCCCTCTGCTAGTGTTGGGGGGGGGGGTCTCCTGCAGAGGCAGAAGGTGGCTGTGGCTCACTGTGGGGACAAGGACACTGGCAGCAGAAGTTCTGGAAAGTACTCCTTGGCGTGAGCCCTCCCAGTCCACCATTAGCCCCACCAAAGAGCCTGTCCCTTCCATATATTTTTAACCTGACTCCTAGTTAAGTTCAGACTCACATTGCTGCTGTAAAAAGAATGCTGATTTTTCCACTAACTCCAATGTGTTTTTGCTGTAACTTACAAAAAAAAAAAATCCTTGGCATTTTTTGGAGTGCTACAAAGATATCCTTGCATGTACTCAATAAACATTCACTGAGTTAAATTTGATATGTCGAAAAATGCAACACATTCTGTAATAACGAGGGTTAGATTATACTCCCAGCTATGATGCTAGTGATCTGTGGGATTAACCTGCATATTTCTCTTTGCCCCTCCAGAGCCATTCTCCATCCTTCTCCACTTTGCCATGTGCCCAGCAAAACTGACCCAAATGGATGACAACAGGCTACCTTTTCTCTGTATTGGTTTCATTTGCGTTCAGCCAATAAAAAGAAGCAGCAGAAGACTAAAGAGAGAAGAGAGTGAGGATGGTGTTTATCCCTCAACCCCCACTTCCCTGCAGTCCTCTAAAAATCACAGTGGTCATCTTTCTCTTGCTCCTTCAGGCCTAGCAGTTCTGTTACTAGTCTCGAGACATTTCAACAATCTATGCTGGTGTCCCTCAACCCTGCCTATACCTTTATAAAAACCCCTTTGCTAAACTCTCTTCCATTATTCCAATTTAATATACCATGTGTTTCCTGTTGGGGTTCTTCTGATTAGGTAAATTTGGGCAAGTCACATAACCTAAAACTTATTTGTTAAATGACAGATTTAAGTCACTGTTGGGCAAAAAATGGCATGTGTGCTACACCAGCACTCTCTCCCCTTGCCCATGGCAGAGACTGCTAAGCAATCATTGTGATGGGCTGATAATGAATCCCCAAATATGCCCACATATTAATCCCAGGAACCTGTGAATCTTACCATATTTGGAAAAAGGGTCTGTACAGATATGATTAAGTTAGGGATTTCAAGATGAGGAGACCATCTTGGATTATCTGGGTGGGCCCTCAATGCCCTCACAACTATCCTTATAAGAGAAAGGCATAGGGAGATTACATACAGATACCAGAGGAGTCAGAGGTGAGAGTGATGCTTCCACAAGCTACGGAACATATGCAGCCACCAGACACTGGAGGAGGCAAGAAACAGATTTTCCTTTAGAGCTTCTGAAAAGCATGCAGCCCTACCAACGCCTTGACTTCAGAAGTCTGGCTTCCAGAAATGTGCTATAATGTTTCTGTGAAGTCAACGAGTCTATGGTAGTTTGTTACAGCAGCCAAGGAAAACTAATACAATTACTGTATTCCTGCAAGGACTGGATGAGGACTCAATATACTTCCCCATCCAATGCTTTAGGCAACAAAAAACAACTTTTTGGAAGGTAAAGGTGAGATTTAAGCATTGTTGCCTTGATTTTATACATAGTTTTACAATTAATGTTGCTGCCAAGCCTTTTTTTTTTAGTTTGGATGTACTATATTGGTCTAATCTAAATGATGCAGATACTTTTAATTCATTTAAAAATTAACATATATATATATATGTAATAGCCAAATGATATAGTGTAGGCAAAGAGCTTATCAGTGCCTAGTAGACTCTTTAAAATGTTAGTTATGTTTACATTTGTATTAAACTAATTATATTTGTAGGGAGTGAAATCACTGAGTAGTAAAGGCATAGCCAGGAGTCTGGAAAAAAACTGCAGCCCCAGGGTAAGTGGGCACTTTGATCTTTTTTCAAGTCTAGTAGGGCCGTTTGGAATAAAAGGTAGGTAAATTGACCAAAAAATATTTTTTCTGTCAGCCCTTTATAAGCTATTCTTTTCCTATTTAAGCCCATGGAGAGCTGGAAACATCTCTTCCTACTTTCAACATAAAGGTAATCATGAAACATTAGGAGAAGGCCAAAGGTAGCTTATGGAGTTGCAAGAGAACTTCAAGGACAACACAGATTTGTTCTGTAACAAATAGTAACCACAATAACAGTAATAACAGTAAATAGCAATTTGGGTTAAAGTAGATGATAAAGACTAAGCGGTACTGGTGAATGCTTATAGCTAGGGCAGAGACAATCGCTTACTGATTAATCTTAGCAAAGTTACAGAAAGAGATGCACAAAGGTGTCTGCAATTAACCATTCAGGACTGATATAGAAGAACAAGCTCAGCAAGGTCCAACATGGATCTTCTGAGAGGACACTGCAATCTTCTGTAAAGAATGAAAACATCAACTTCCTAGAATCAGAATAAATCATCTGAGGCTATAGAGTCTACAACTAGGGAGGAAGAAATAATTATTAGCTCCCAAATAGTGTCTACTGCTTTCTTTTTTTTCTCTTTATAAATGAAAATCAATTTTTGTAAGGTTATTTGATCTGTTGTGTAAGCCCTGTCTTTAGTTCCCCTATAGCTTTCTAGTTTTTAGTAAACATAGTCCCTCTAAAGTCACCTATTCAAGAATTTCATCAGATCATAATAACTGCTGCTTGTTGCTGAATTGTACCTGGCACAATGCTATTGATTTTCCATATGAACATAATTAGTTCTTAGGACAAACTTGTCCAACAGGTATTATTATATCAATTAACTGATAAGGAAAGTAGTTTGAAAGGAGAGGCAATTGGCCAAGATCTTAAAGTTAGTAAGTAGCCAAGTTGAGATTTGAACCTGTTTCCCGTTGTATCCGCAGCCAAGACTGTCTCTACCATGATGTCTCCTCAGGAGTTGTTGATGTCAGGTAACCAGGAGGACTCAGCTGATTTTGTAGTCACTATCTCAGTATCCTAGCAGGAACTATCACTGATAAGATCAACCTATTAATGGAAACTTTATGAAGTGACATTCTAACAGGTACTTTTTTTTTTTTTTTTTTGATAAATCACCTGAGCACAATTTATCCTCAACTACTTAAAATTAATCCTCCTATTATAAAATGCTGAATAACCTTTGCAGGAAGGGACAAAGACTAACTCACATCTTTATTCTCATTTCTGCACAGGAGAACTTGATTCTAGGAGTCTCAATCAATATATTTAAAAATTAAATTTGACTTAAAATAGATCAGAATCTAGTAATTTTGGTAATAGCTCTTATTTAATTGCTTAGGACTTCATGATTTGCTATTTTGTATAATTTGAGGAATTAATTCTGTTATCCTAGATACTGCACATTCTCCAAAGGAAGACACCTATTGTGTTTCTAATTTACAAGAAGAATCTGTTAATTAATCCCAATTATAGTAAAGGCATATAACAACAAACAACAAAATAAAATTAGGAAAACCCTCCCTTAAAAACTAATAACATATCTTAAATATTCTTCTGGTAAAAGAGCAGGCTGAATTGTGTTCTTTATGATTCATTCAAGATAAAATACTGAGTGCCTTTAATTAAGTCTCCATTTTTCAGTTACTAGTCTCATGCTCATATAGGATAATTCACACAGAAATAATTTGTCCTATCATTTCTTTCTTTCTTATCTCCTCTACTTTTTATAATGAACTTAATTATTGCCATCAGATATATTAAATTTTGAAACTATAATTTATATGCAAGTTCTTATATTAAATATTCATGTCAATGTTATTTTAATATTCTACACTGATCCTGATGTCAAGAGTATTCATTTAGAGGCAATCACTAGTAAAAATCTGCATTAATGTTATTGATGTTTCTATGTTTTTAATATAGTAGCAGTAAATAATATTACCACCTGATGCAAAAGGAGTTATAATAAACCCTGAAAGAAAATATATGGTGTTACAAAAGACCCCTATTGCTAATGTCTTTGCTTTAGGAGGCTCTGAGTCAAAGGAATGTGTGGTTTTGTGGCTAGACACACACTGTGTAAGGGTTAGAAAGTGGCAGTGGAAAAAGGAGTACCTCATAAAGAATCACTGCGAGAAGGCCTCCAATCCTGACCTGGCATTTGAAACCAGCCACTGAAAATTAACCAATATTTTAGAAATGGAATGGTAACTGAGATTTCTATAATGACTGCCCTTGGAAAAGTCAATCCATGGCCATTATATTCATCATCAGAAAACTCAAACATATAGTGCAGAGCATTATAAGGGTTATTTTGTTAAATATTACCTTATTAATAATGGCATGGAGTTTAGGAGTATTCATAGGAAATAGCTAGCCATTCTTTCATTCATTCATTAACTCATGCCCATTATTGATTGAAGTTTACTCTATATACTCCACTAGGATACACAAATTAAAAAGACATATATTCTACTCATAAACAGAGGATATCCTAGAAGTCTTTAAATTTTAGTAAAAATATGTTATGAACATTAATAAAAGTTATTATGAATATTTATGATCTAAGATTCCTATAACAATTTATGGAAGACAGAGATTATCTTCTAATTGAATGCAGGAAAAAATAAAAATAAAAGCTTTGTTGAGAAGAAAAACCTGAGTGCGGATAACACTATGTGGGAAGAACATGTTATAAAAGAATAAATAACATGGGTTGGGTGGTGTGATGAGGAGAAAGAGGTATGAACACTGACTCATGCAAAACTTCTTTCCAGAGTGTGCTCTTTTACTAGAGCAAAACCTCAGTTTCTTCTGCTGTATACAACTGAGGATCAATAATACTCATCTTGTGTAACAACAATTTCACATAATATATAGGAAAGTGTCTAGCACAGGGGTTGGTACATATCAGTTATCCAATATAACTAATTCCTTTCCTTCTAAAATTAAGAAAGTGAGAAAGTGTCATATGCATGGGGAATACAACTAGATCTGCTTATAGGGAGCATCTGGCACATGACAAAACAGTAAGGAATAAAACTGGAAAGGGAGGCTGGTACTAGGGCTTGTAGGAGTTTAAATGATAGGCTGATGTTTGGATTTTATTCTGTCAAAATCCTTGATCAAGAAACTCACATATTCTGGCAGCACTGACCCCAGTATAAATCATAGGGAAATGGTCTGAAAGCCAAGAGATGAGGAAGCTGCTGTCCATGAATAAGGTAATGAGGTTCTTAGCACACTGCATCCTTAGGAATCTGAAATAAATGCCTAGCTTGCCAAACACCTTTTTAAAAAGGGTCTTCAGGTTTTGTATTTTGTGATATGGGCTGGGGTTTCCTACTTCACACTAAAAAAAAAAAAAAAAAAAAAAAAAAATCCTTCAGTCAGTTACAGAGAATATTGAGGAGTTTGTCCTGTGGATAATAAAAATTTGATATACAAGTCAAGATAAAAAAACCTTCCCCCTCTTCTTTCTGGAAGGAGAGATTCTCTTTTACTTCTCCTTCCCTGCAGTAGGAAAGGATTTGCATCCAATATGAATACAATTTTGCTTCTCAGCATCTCTCTTTCTTCTTTTCATTCCCACAACTCATTGTACTTTCCTCATAATCCACTTTACCCAATAGCATCACTTTTTTTCCACCAAATTTCATGACAGTATTGGTCAGTCTGGTTCATTGCCATGGTCACACAATTTCTCTGCCTAATACAGGCGTTAACAATTACTCTTTGACTTTCTACCAAACAATTCTGAAAAGGACAAAAGAAATTACAGTATTCAATACTCAGTGGAATGTCTAACAATCTCTCTGTTCTTTATAGATATATATGGGGACAGCTTTTTTGAGGGAAGGTGCAGTGACTTTTGTCTGTAGTCTCTTTTAATTGTTGCTATGTTGTTTTCCTATCCCCTATGTGGGGATGTAACAAACTCTGAGGCTATTCCACTAAACTTTTCTCCTCTTGATCCTTTACATTATTATAGCTTCCAGAATTTCTGAAGCCCCTGTGCAAATATTATCTAAATTTTAAAGTTCTGATGGCCATGATGTCAGTCCTTCCGCTAAGAATCAGACTGAACTGAGATGGAACTGGTACTAGGAGCTAAATATCAGTTTTGAGAGTTAAAAAATCAAAATTTAAAGTCACCAGTCATGATTATGAAAATTTTGTATTATTAGAAAATGCCTCTGTGGCACTTAAACTCTCAAGAATTATTTGCTTCAGTCTGTTTCATCAGAGGAGTCAGAAAATTATTATTTATAATAATACATAGGTTACTTAGATTAAAAGTAAAAGAATTCATATATTCAGAGTAATTACTCATCAAATCTTCAAATGGTATGCAAAACCCACTCAAAAAATAAATTCTTCATTTTTTAGCTATTTTAATTGAAATTTTTATAAATTAAAATTCACAGATGTGTTAAAACATGTACTGGAACATTATAATCTGTATTTATTTCAATTTTTAAAATCATAGTATAGAGAAAGCAAGTTTTATAAGGTTCTTCTAAACCAATTTCAGTGATTTTTAAGTGCAAACTATGCAATTAAATGTTAAGTGGGATTAAAGAAGCAATACACGAGGATATCTGCAATATCAGTATAGAGTTATAGTGCTTTTTAGCATTAAAGCAGTTTTGCACACCTAATATATTTTCTTTGAAAATGTGATGGAAATATTTAAATACTTCATTTAGTATTTATCAGATGACTTTAGATGGCTTTGAAAATAAATGCAGATATTGTGGTTATGAGCTAAGAGTTTTTAATGGTACAGTGTACTTCTCAGAAGAAAAATGTCAAATAATGGAAAAAATTTGATCAACAAGCAAAGATTTATTTAGCACTTAATATGTATCCAAGTCAAATTCTAAAAATAAGAATGAATTGCATATAACATGACATGCATAAATAGTTTCATTTCATAAACTTTCATGTTTTCAGTGACATTGCAGATTAAAAAAAAATTGTTATTATTCCTTACAATGTGACAAGCATTTTTCAAACCGTACCATTGGGAGATGGAATGATTGAGAGGAATGAATTTCAATAATTTATTTTTATTTTTTAATTTTATAACAAGCTCTGATAAGTAGAAGCCAGAGCCAAACACATAAAAAAAGAAATCACAAGTATCTGTTAAAATATCATTTAGGAATTATTTATATTCCCAAGATTGTGATAGGAGAGTATAATAAATTATATTTTTGAGATAAATTATGTTTCTGTATTTTTAATAGTTATATTTTCTAAAATAAAAATAAACTGTATTCAACAATGTGTCCATCATAAAAAGTTAGAATATAGTGATTATTTGCAACAAATGAATATCTGTAGAACTGTATTCTATCTCTTAAACTTTAAAAAATATAAAAAATAAAATCTTAAAAAATATTTCTGTAGATATGACATGGTAATATAAACAATGTAATTGATGAGCAGAGAGATTAGAGAGGGGTCACAGTGGTAATTTTTCGTCAACTATACTAATTAAAAATATTTTCTATTTGTTTCTGAATTCTAAAAATGTTCACTAGAAACAAGAAAGAAATTATTCTTTTCAATTTGCCCCCTAGGTTTTCTTTAACAGTGGAATTCAAACAATTTAAAAGGCAATTTGCACTTCTATTTTTCATTTGACTATGAGTTTTCTTGAGAAGAGTAAAAAAGTGTATTATGAAAAGAAAGATACTATACTAGATATTTTCCTTTCCCCATTAATTTAAAAGTAATTGCAAGAGCAAAAGCCATGCCTATTGTGTGTGTCTGAATGGCCTCAAGGAAGATTCAATTACAAACTGATATGTTTCAACACCCATAGCTTGCATACTTAATTCAGATGTACCTCCAAAAGGAAACATCTCTTTGGCTTTGTAAAATGCACAACAGGTTTCAGCTGAGCCAGTAATTTTCAAATATATTTGTATTATTTCTTGGCATTTGGTGCTTTTTTGCTTGTAATTCCTAGGTGCACATGTAAAATACTTGATGTTAAAAATGAGCATATCACTGAGTAAATGGTCATTTGTGCTTTTAAAAATAAAATGTTCATCAAGAACATGAGAGTGGAGTACCAATATGGTTAATAGAATAACATATAATCTAAATGCTAGGACTAATCTGTTTAATATTTATCAATCCAAATGTGTAAGTCTAGCACTACTTTCTAGATCCCTGGAAAGGGTGTGATATATTTTGATTAAAATCATAGATCAAAATGGAACACTGGACTAGTTTTCTGTACTACTGAATTTTAAACTTTTGCCCAGAAATTTGGCATATAAAGATTAAAATTACATAATACATGTGAATAAGAAACACAAAATCATACTTCATGTTTAAGTACTCATAAAGAAAAATGTGGATACATGTATCCTGATGTTAAGTGTATATATATACATATATAATTATATATATATATATATAAAACATACGTATATTTTATATATGTGTGTACATATAATATATAAATTAAATCCACTTATTTCACTCTCTTCCTCCTAACATTACAAATACACAGATCCATTTATGTTGTTTTTCTAAATAGTTTAGCTGTACTTTAATTATCTGTGGTATTTAGAGCTTTTTTTACTAAATGAAATGAAATTCTTTCATCATTATATTTCACATTAATATAATGTATCTCCAAAAAAATTGTAATGATGAGGCAGTAAGCCAAGCCTATAAACTTACTTATGAAATAAGAAAAAAATAAAAGGACATAGGTGTAGAAAGACATTCAATTTCATGAAAATGTGTTATTTCTAAGGCTATGTGTACTAAGTTTTCATAATTAAATAAAATTAATTTAAAAATTAAATCAATATTAATTTATTCACAATTGACAGCAAAAACAAGGAAAAAATGCCTTTGAGGATTTACAACTTTTAAAAATCAGAGTATTTAAGTATTAAATTAGATATGTTTAATTATTAAATCATTTTATTAATTTCACTATGATTTTAAAAATTTTCAATGCAATTTACAATTATTCACAACGAGCCTGAATGTATATAATGACATGAACAGGTAAATTGAGAAATTAAACATTTGAAGAAATATGTTTTTGAGAAAATGTTTTCTAAAAATATATAGGGCTTCCCTGGTGGCACAGTGGTTGAGAGTCCACCTGCTGATGCAGGGGATACGGGTTCATGCCCCGGTCCGGGAAAATCCCACATGCCGCAGAGTGGCTGGGCCCAAGAGCCATGGCCACTGAGCCTGCACATCCAGAGCCTATGTTCCACAAAGGGAGAGGCCACAACAGTGAGAAGCCCACGTACCACAAAAAAAAAATAAATAAATAAATAAATAAATACAAATAAAAATATATAGTACATTAGAATCAAGTAAAGCAAAAGCATGTGCCTAACTGTCATTATTCAGGCTCAGGCTCTATTCTCAAATGCTTAATAAATATAAATATTTGTGCTTATAAATATTATTATAGAAAAATAATTCCAAAATAAAGAGATTATTAACGTCAACTCTCACCTTCTGTGTCAATGAAAAGTTATCCGTGGTGAAAATAATCAAAGTTGTGGATTTTCAGCTTACTGGGGCTGGGATTATCATTTTAAGCATCAAAATACTTAAATTTCTGTAGCTTATCACTGTCATAATTAGTCAAAGTTCAAGAAATTTACATCATAATATGTCCCGCCTTGCTTCTAATATCTCTTAACCCCATCAAATGTGGTGAAGCAGAATTTCATGAGTGAAATTTTGAAAGCAATAAACCTATGCAAAATTAAAATGTTGGGAATTGCTTTCTAGCCAACACACAACATTCAGCAGACAAAAAAGAATATATTAATAAATTTGACTTTAAAATAATTGTGTACATTATGATACATCATAAAGGCATTAAAAGCCAAATAACAAAGAGGAAAAATATTTGCAACACCTATCATAGGTGCTAATCTCTTTAATATATGAAGAGTTTATAGAAATTAAGAAGCAAAAGACAACCAACTGAATTAAGAAAAAGCAAAGTCATGAAAAGATAAAGCATAAAAAAAGAAATATAGAATTGTGCTGTCTAATTCACAGTAAAAGAAATGCAGGTTAAACGTACACTGGAAGTACTAAAAAATACTGATATTGTTCTGGACAGAATTTTTTTTTTTTTTTTTTTGGCTTTCACCATATTTTGTAGTGAGAAACACTTTACTGTTCCTTCCAGATATATTTCTTTCTATTTCTCCTCATATTTGGTCCTAGAGAATCCATGTATGAGCTCTACTCCTTCTACATACATTCCCCAGACAACACATAATTCCTAGAGGATTGTGTTTGAGTCTATTTTAGTTTCTTTTTAATTGCTGGGTCAAGGATCTCTATCAATTCAAAACTACAGCAAAACTTAAGGATGTAGAGATATACATTTTGTCTTGACTTTAGCTTTGCATCTCTCATATAGAATACACCATAGTCAGTCCCACTTATACTGATGAAAATCATCAGTTCAAGATTCATCTTTTTTATCCATTCAGCTAATACTTATTGGGTGCTCTTAGGAGCTGAATTGTTTCTCACCCCCTTTACCCCCCAAAAAATAGATATATTGAAGTCCTAAACCCCAGTATCTCAGAGTGTGACTTTATTTGATAATAGAGTTGTTGCAAATATAACTAGTTAAGATGATGTCATACTGGAGTAGGGTGTGCCTCTAATCCAACGTGGCTGGTGTCTTTGTAAGAAGATGGCCATGTGAAGACAGAGACACAGGAAGAATGTCATGTGAAGACAAGGACTAGAGTGATCCATCTACAAGCTAAGAATTGCCTGGGGTTACCAGAAGCTGGGAGAGGTAGGAAAGATCCACCCCTAGAGACTTCCAAGGGAGCATGGCCCTAGACAATACCTTGATTTTGGACTTCCAGCTTCAAGAATTGCGAGAGGATAAATTTTTGTTGTTTTATACAAACAAACGAAAGAAAGCATTGTGCAATATCATTTGCTACTTTTCAATTTGGAAAAACATCCAAAGATTTGATAAAACCCTGTTCTCTATTACATAGGCCATGGAACACATAGTGTTGGAGTCAACAAATGTTGGCATACATCACTGGTGGAAATGCCAAATGGAACGACCTGTATGGATGATAATTTGATTTTAACTATAAAATGACAGATGTATTTACCTTTTGAACTGGGAATTGCATTCCTATACACTAATGGTGATACAAACTGATGGAGAGATATACCATGTTCTTGGATTGGAAGAATCAATATTGTGAAAATGACTGTACTACCCAAAGCAATCTACAGATTCAATGCAAACCCTGTCAAAATACCAAAGGCATTTTTTATGGAACTAGAACAAAAAATCTTAAAATTTGTATGGAGACACAAAAGACCCCGAATAGCCAAAGCAATCTTGAGGGAAAAAAACGGAGCTGGAAGAATCAGACTCCCTGACTTCAGACTATACTACAAAGCTACAGTCATCAAGACAATATGGTACTGGCACAAAAACAGAAATATAGATCAATGAAACAGGATAGAAAGCCCAGAGATAAAGCCACACACCTATGATCAAGTAATCTATGACAAAGGAGGCAAGGATATAAAATGGAGAAAAGACAGTCTCATCAATAAGTGGTGCTGAGAAAACCGGACAGCTTCATGTAAAATGAAATTAGAATACTCCCTAACACCATACACAACAATAAAATCAAAATGGATTAGAGCCCTAAATGTAAGGGCTCAGATACTATACCGGATACTATAAAATTCTTAGAGGAAAACAGAGGAAGATCATGCTTTGACATAAATCACAGCAAGATATTTTTTGATCCACCTCCTAGAGTAATGGAAATGGAAACAAAAATAAACAAATGGGACCTAATGAAACTTAAAAGCTTTTTCAAAGCAAAGGAAACTGCAAACAAGATGAAAAGACAACCTTCAGAATGGGAGAAAATATTTGCAAATGAAGCAACTGACAAAGGATTAATCTCCAAAATATATAAACAGCTCATGCAGCTCAATATTAAAAAAACAACCCAATCCTAAAATGGGCAGAAGATCTAAATAGACATTACTCCAAAGAAGACATTCAGATGATCAAGAAGCACATGAAAAGCTGCTTAACATCACTAATTATTAGAGAATGCAAATCGAAACTACAATGAGGTATCACCTCACACCAGTCAGAATGGGCATCATCAGAAAATCTACAAACAATAAATGTTGGAGAGGGTGTGGAGAAAAGGGAACCTTCTTGCACTGTTGTTGGGAATGTAAATTGATACAGCCACTATGGAGAACAGTATGGAGGTTCCTTAAAAAACTAAAAATAGAATTACCATATGATCCAGCAATCCCACTACTGGGCATATACCAAGAGAAACCCATAATTGAAAAAGACACATGCACCCCAGTGTTCATTGCAGCACTATTTACAATAGCCAGGTCATGGAAGCAACCTAAATGCCCATCAACAGATGAATGGATAGAGAAGATGGGGTACACATATACAATGGAATATTACTCACCCATAAAAAGGAACGAAATTGGGTCATTTGTAGAGATGTGGGTGGATCTAGAGACTGTCATACAGAGTGAAGTAAGTCAGAAAGAGAAAAACAAATATCGTATATTAACACATATATATGGAACCTAGAAAAATGGTACAGGTGAACCCGTTTGCAGGGCAGAAATAGAGACACAGATGTAGAGAACAAATGTATGGACACCAAGAGGGGAAAGCAGCACCGAGTGGGGGTGGTGGGATGAACTGGGCAATTGGGATTGACATATATACACTAATATGTATAAAATGGATAACTAATAAGAACCTGCTGTATAAAAAGATAAATAAAATTCAAAAATTCAAAAAAATAAAAAATAAAAATTTCTTCTGGTTTCCTTGATTGAACCAAAAGTGTTAACTGCTTTTAGCAGTCACCTATTGGGTTGCCTCTCTGGGACCTCTTCTCCCTGTTAGGAGTCTTAGTGTTTATGCAGCGTATATGGTAAAACTGCTGGGCCATCAGCAGCCATCTTTAACAAGGGCGCTCCACCCTGTCATTTGATCCCTGTGTAGGCATACTCCCAACACAGGCCAGTGAGAATCTTTTCCCTAAACCCTGCTCTCTAGACTAGCGGTTAGTGGGACACTTTCCATAAGCTGGGTAGAAACTGAGGTGAGAGAATTCTCTGTGGATCCTTAGGGATCGTAGTTTCCTTTAATTTCCTAGCTCCAGCTCATTCCTGAGGCACACCTGTATTCCTGCCATTTGGGTTCTACCAGACTGCCATTATTTTTCAAGTGGGTTGATTTAGTTTACTTTTTTGATTGAACTAACTATTACAGAATACCATATTTATAAAGAAACAATTTCTGCTTTCTCCAGTTATCCATTAGTTTATAACATTTTTATGTTTTCTCCTTGACAAACTGCAGATGGAACCTCATAGACTAATACATAGGTCATTTGATGTTGCAATGGCAAATTAAAAATGCCAGTTATCAGGGATGAAATGAAATATATAATTACTGTCTGTAAAGTGTTATATAGTAATCAACACCCTGAGAGACAGAAACATGATTTGAGAGTAGGCTTATATAAATATAGTGGGTCACAGAATTTCTTCAAATCTTAATTGAGCTTCTATCTATTTTTGTTTGTTTATTTCATATGTTTCTTTTTTGTTTCATATGAGACTGATTTTGTTCTTACTTACAGGTAAATTTTACCTTGAAATTATGCCACTCTTCCCTATCAAACACCAAAATGTTCCTAAATTTAAGCACTTGAGAAGGAGAAATCCAAATGATAAATATCACTTAGTAATTCACCAAGGCCCCTTGTCCCTGAAAACTTTATGCTCTAATGATGATTTGTAAGTCAAATAGTTTAGGTGTATGCCAGTGTTCACATTCAGCCTTATCAACCTCATGGCACAAAGAGACCTTATAATGTAATATCTCATCACCAAAAGGACAGTTAGATAACATAGGATCATGCTTCAAATATGGCTTAGCTGGCAAATACATATTTTAAACAGACTGCTTGGTTGACTTAAGTATCAGAACTGTCTTTCATCAAGTCTTGATTAGCTGACTGTTAACCTTGAACCAACAGTGACTTGCTTGGAATGCATTTCATTTAAGGTGATGAAAATAATATCTTGTATTACTAACAGAGACTCCTGAACACCTTCATTTACTATCCACATAATAACAATCTGGCCTATACATTACTCTGCAGAAACTGAAACATCACTGTATCTATTTGAATTGCTAATGGGAAGAAGAGCCATGCTAAGAAAATCCTTACATAATAGTAAGTTCCTAAACACAGGCTTTCACTTTCTTACTGTGAAAAGTTGGCTTTAATTGTGCAAGTCCCTGTGCTAAAGTACACTTTAAAGTTTGATGGTCTTTGTAGCTTTATTACCATGATGAACGAAAGAAAACTTATTCAACACACCTGGATCACAGTTAACAGATGTTACATAAATTGTTTGTTTTTCTGACATTGTTTTAAGAAGTTCAAGCTCGTCAAAGTCTAAATCTAAAAGGGAGAAAATAATTTATTGATTAAAAATGGTCAATGATGGACTTCCCTGGTGGCGCAATGGTTAAGAATCTGCTTGCCAATGCAGGGGACACAGGTTCGAGACCTGGTCCGGGAAGATCCACATGCCATGGAGCAACTAAGCCCGTGCACCACAACGAATGAGCCTGTGCTGTAGAGCTTGTTAGCCACAACTACTGAGCCCACGTGCTGCAACTACTGAAGCCCACACGCCTAGAGCCCGTGCACCGCAACAAAGGGTAGCCCCGCTGACGCAACAGAGAAAACCCACGTGCAGCAACAAAGACCCAACACAGCCAAAAATAAATAAATAAATAAATTTATTTATTTAAAACAAAAATGGGCAATGACACATAAGCCTCATAAGAAGATAAGTATTAAATTTACTGGAGGAACAGTCTGTACTTCATCTTTGTTCATACTAGAACATGGTATGTTGTTCTACATACAGAGGAACGACTTTGGAAGGATACCTTGAGCTTATGGGTCTTTTCAGACTTAATAGTAATTTTAGATAGAACATCTGAAATTGGGAAGTATAAGAATTCTCACCCACTACCCATCTCACTGCAACATCTGCCCTGCTGCAGTTCTAACCTATCAGTTTAAATTGGATACTTTTAGTTGCAGATGGTGGTGGTTAACTTCCTCTGGACAGCCATGAAGCATTAAAGGGATGATAGTCTGTTAGTAACAAATCTGTTTACTTCAGGAGCAGTGCAAAGACTTTATGCCTTATTAGGAAAGTCCTTTACTCATTTTCCTTTAGAAAACTCTGCCAGCACAATTATATTCATACTGTTTGTAAACATCTTAATACACAGTTGTAAACAGTAACATTTCTTTAACAGTTACAAATGTCTGAGAAGTACATAAATACAAATTTACTGTACCAAAAATAAAAAGATTACTAAAGAGATACGGAGATATTATAAGAATATAACCTGATTGAGGAGAAAACGAATTTTGTTTTGTGCTTCCCTGGTGGCGCAGTGGTTGAAGAGTCCGCCTGCCAATGCAGGGGACACGGTTCGTCGTGCCCCGGTCCCGGAAGATCCCACATGCCGCGGAGCGGCTGGGCCCGTGAGCCATGGCCGCTGAGCCTGAGCTCCGCAACTGGAGAGGCCACAACAGTGCCGCTGAGCCTGAGCTCCGCAACTGGAGAGGCCACAACAGTGAGCGGCCCGCGTACCGCAAAAAAAAAAAAAAAAAAAAAAAAAAGAATTTTGCTTTGAACTAGCACTATTTTTTTTTCCTATAGGTGGTTATGTTCAATGACAATTAGATTATCAGGTAGTAGAGTTGGTTTGTTTTTAATGAACCTGTTGATATTACTCATAGCTATTGAAAGCAAACTAGAAAATATTGTCACGAATATTGAGAGTTTACTGTTAATACAGGTGAAAAAAAGAATAGTCTTTTCAAAATATGTTCATACCTATAACTCAATAAAATAGGGGATAATTTGTGGCATTCTTCGGGGTGAGCATTTACAGCCAGACATTCTTAATAAATTAACTCCCACAAGGAATAATTCCATTAAGAAGGAAACTGAAAAAAATCTTATTTTTAAGTAAAATATATATATAACATTTATAAATATTTTAAAAATAAATGTATTTGAAATGAGAAATTTCAGGATTTAAAATAAGGAATCATGCACCTATATCTGAGAACTATATTAAACTCTAGTATCATACTGTGAGGGAGTTAGTGTTAAATAAGTTATAAGAAAATATTTGTACATTAATTTATCCTCTCCTTACTTAAAACAGCTCAAAAAACAAACAAAACCACACACAATATGGTTAAAAGAAAACACACACACACACACACACACACACACACACATATATATATATATTTTAATATGGCATAAAATATATAAAAATAAATATATATAGTATATAATATATAAGGATAGAAAAAATAAGTTGAAACAAGGGTTAGTTTATTTCAGAAAATGCATGCATTTTAGACAAATGCAACTAAATAAATTGTAATGCCAAAAAACTTTGGTATTCCTGTACTGGTGAAAAGATTAAAAGATCCCTAAACTCACCATTAATGATAATATTGTCTTATACTAATCTCCTATCATACTTTCTTTGTTCTAACCTGATGAAACATTCTGTTTTATCGATTTACTGTATTACTAGACAAATCTCACTAAGGTTAAGGTTATGCCATGCTAGTTATCTTTATAATCTTTGGAGTACATAGATAGTACGGGACATTGCACATGGTAGGCACTCCATAAAAGTCTATTAAAAAACAAATGAAGTAAATATATTTTACCCATCCTTCCAAACTAATAATAAAAATCTACTGAAAACTTACTACTCAGTAAATGGCTATTGTGGGAGTTACAAAGTTTAAAGTAGCTTTTAACCAAAAGACATTAACAATTTTGCTGAGGATACAAAAATAACACACAGGCTTCAGGTGTTATACCTTAGTACATGCATTGTAAACTTAGTAGAAAATAAGAGAACAGAGAGTAATGTAGGTTGAGATTTACTCTTTTGTAAATCAATGTTATATGAAAAATAGAAAATATTTTATTTTGAAGCATCTAGCCGCAAAATAATAAAATACTTTTTTGTAAGAGTATAGTAACATGCTCATTAAGTGAATGAGTGTTCCATTTTGAAATTAATTTTTCATTTTAAAGGAACTTGGCTTATTGCTTTAAACACCAGAGAAAAAACCTTTTCTGCCTTTATACTGAAACCTCTTGTGTTTGCAACCTTCCCAAAAAGCTTACACATGCTTCCGACCGTTAATTTACCACATGCTTGCTAGAGCTGACAATTTTTAATTTACTGGTCAGATTCACCTATTATTTGTATGCATTATACCAAACATATTCCTGATTCACTAAAATTTCTCTGTGGGAATACAAGGAAATTATAGTGAATATGGTTGAGATCAAGTGGGCCCTTAGATCTTAATTATAAATTATCAAAAAAAAAAAAAAAAGAAAGAAAAAAAGAACTAGCTCCCTTGGCTATTTTCTTACCAGGAAACAAATGAAAAAGGGAAATTTATTTCCAACCGTAAATCCCAAATGTTTCATTTTCATTTTCCCCAAGTTAACTTTCTCACCTAGCTAAGCAGCATTTCCTGCCATTATTAGCTGCTGGCCCAATATCAGCTGACCAGTATCTGTCAAACTCCTTGCTTCAATGAGCTTAGGGACTCCTGAGGAATTCCACATATGCAGACTTCTGCTTACAGCGTCTACTTATTTTCTAACAGATAACGGAACATTTAAGTTCAGAGAGGTTAGATTAAATTTGTTAAGTGGATCAAAACCTTAGATAAAATTCCAGTGGCAAAGATCACTGTAGAAAACCCTAAGCTTTTCAGTTTTGAGATAAAGAGCCCTGGCTGCTTGCTTGTTTTCTGGGACAAACTGGTCTCACAATGTTACTACCTCAGAGGTATTCATTCTTATTTCTAATCACACTGTGCCAAGCTCTGTGTAAACTATAAGCTGTGAGCACCAAAACCATGGTTTCTTAGGACCTGCAACAGCATTTAGAAAGTTCAAAAGAATATATGGATATCTTTTTACTTACTGGAAAAAAAGAACAATCGAGCTATTTATGTAGTAAGTATAGCACAACTTATTGTTTTAACGGGGTCAAAGAAGTATAGACTCTGGTAATAATTTTATGTGAAGTGGTCATGATGAGGTTAAAATGCTTAGGCAATACATCAGAATTTTTTAATTTGTATAATTCAGAGGATTTGTCTGCAGCTTTTGTAGAAAGTCATAACACTCAGTTTGATTTTCTAATTTGAGGGTAAGAATGAGTGACATAAAATGTCATATGGAGGAATAAAAAATAAAAAGAAAATGATGAGGTCATCAACAGGACTTTGAGGAGCAAGAATACCTCTTGAGCAAAGCTTGGATTCAATGAATGCAATGGGCCACCTCAGGAGCTCAGAAGAAAAAACTCAGAAGAAATAAAACTCTGTGAAGGAACTGCCACTTGTTTTACTACTTATGGCCACCATCTCTTTTGGTGGAGGCAGAGTAATGGTATGAGAAGTCAGTAGACTTTGAAACCAGAGAGCTTTCAGTTCAGATCCAGGCTCTGCCTTCCCTTATTGGATTCAGAATTAGAGAAATGATTTAAATCCTATCTGAAAGCTTAATTCTCCTCACAAATAGGCATATTAATACTTATCTGTAGGCTTTCCTTTGGCTCAATCTAGATGCAAAGTATCATTTCTTTATTTACGTCATAATTTATAATTTTGGTCTTAATTTTACACATTAGGTTCTAGAAAATATGTTTTAAAAATATGTCTACTATTAATAGTTGATCCATGGTGGAACATGATTAAGCCTTCTTGCTAGACCAATTCCTTTTCACTCTGGCTTTGCTGTCATTGAGTTAAAGTTTTTGTACAAATCCACCATACTCCATTGTACAGATTAACTCTTGCAGTTTAGTACAAATAAAACAGTACCCAAACTTGTCCTTGTTAATATAATATCTTCATTTAATCTGGATGGGAATCACCCATATGTGACCCAGGATTACCGATACCAGTTGCTGAATGTAGGGTTAATCTTGAAACTTGAAGATCTCAAGCAATCTGGGGATGCTCTCTGTCTACTTCTACTTTTACTATGACCATTAACAATAACCATTAACTAGGATGATGATGGAGGTAAGGCCAACAGAGCTTCTATTACAAATTCTTTGGGTGCAACCAGACATACTGTCAATCTGTTTAGTTTCTGACAGTCTATGCTTTGCAAACAAACCTGTGACACAAACACGTGACTAATACAGCAGTGGTGGGAGGTAGAATGAGGAATTCTTTTGATCATTGTGAGAAAACGATCATAAAAAAGTTCAAGATATCCTTGTGAGTACTGACTTCTGTATAACCATTTTAGCAATACCTAGCATGCAATCATTCATAGATGATTACCCAGTGGTGTAATAAATTTACAAAAGCACATTGAAAAAATATGATGGAGTATATTTACCATTTATCCATATACCACAGTGGAGTGAATATATATAAGTATATAAAATTTATAATAATATTTATATTATATTAATAATATAATTGTACTATATATCTATAATATATAATAATATATAATATTAATATATGTTAATACATTTATATTTATTTACTCCACTATGTAGATACACATATATGTGTGTGTATGCTATTGCAAATATCACAGCATATTAAGCCTTCATTTCCTGCTGTATGAATAAATAAAATCACTTTATGCCACATAATATAAATCAGGATTTTATTCAGATGGTCCTTTCCTCCTACAGAAACAATATTTTATATCTTTGAATCTACAAACAGAGAATTAAGCATTAACAAAATCATCTATGTCAAGGTTTGATATATTTCAAATTATTTGCTGATTTTCTGGAAGTTCTATTTCCTGGTCTATGCTTGCCTTATGGGCAAAAGCTTTCTACCTGAATTTTATGAGCAATCTTCATATTGTAAACAGCTCTTCCTACTGATGCAGTCAAAACGAGTGGGGATTTTTCCTAAACCATCATAATTAGCAAATACCGCTTGGACTGGAGTCAGAAACTGCACGTGATCAGTGTCATTCTCTCCCAGCTCTATGGTGGCACAGCAATACATCCTCTAATCATGTATGAAACTCCCCAAATTGTGGAGTTTAGAGAGCTGGAAAATGCCTACAATATGGAAAGCAATGCCTTTAACAGACTACTGATTTCCACTCACTGAATTTAAATATTGGTACAGTAGACAATGTGCCTCCCATATATAATGGAAACATTCACAGGGAAGCGTTCAGAAGATCCCCATTAGGGGAGGTTATTGGCCTCTTGCACACATAGAAAGTCTATAAGGGGTATTCTTTCTCAAAGGGCTTTCAGAGGGTACACTGAGACCTACTTACAGAGTCAATATAAGGGACTATTCCCCAGCGATATGTTGATGCTCTGGTTTCAAAACACTTAATAAACTTATTTTGTAGAAATAAATCAGAGATGAACAATATAAATATGTAAGGAAAATTAAAGTATAATAAAGTAAATAGAGACAGGACTGTTGGAGGGAAATATTAAGTCAATTAGTCTGGAATAGAGAGGCTTCAGGGAGGAATAATAACAACCTTTAAAAATAGAAAAATTATTCAGTCAATGAACCACGTACTTATTGCTTTCTAACCAGATGCTTGTATTGTGCTTGCCATTAGAGATGCAGATGAGACGTGGGGTCAACAGATAGTCCCTGTCATCAAAGATCCTGTAGTCCAGTTATGGAGAGTGCATTCTACAATGATTACTAGGACAAATAAATCTATAATAATCACAATAAATGCACAATTTTTTATGAATGTTATTAGTAGGTTATAATTTAGATTAAGGGGTCAGGAAAGGTATCTTTGATAAAGTCTACTTAAATTGAGAAAATAATGATAAACAGAAGTTTATTAGGTGTAACGGGGAGAAGGAAACTCTGGGGAAAAGCACTGACTGGTTTGCTTGGCTTGTAAGAGGAGTGGAAAGAAAGTCAGTGAAGAGAAAGAAGACTGGGAGAATAGTTAGGAGCCCCGGAAGCCAAGGGTCTAATATTTTATTTTGCTTTAGTGAAAACACTGCATTAAAAAACAGGGAGATCAAATTGGAAGCTCTTTGCATAATTCAAGCTGGAGAAGTTGATGGCTTGGATTACGGGGGTGGCAATGGGATATAAAAAGAAGATGATGCTCTCTAAATGTGTTTTTGACATAGAATCAAAGCATTTTCTCTTGAATTTGTAATGAGTAGTTTGAGGGGTTGTGACATTTAAGGATAAATCCCAAATTTCTGATGGGTACAATAAAGTAAGTGAATGTACACATTATTTAATTGGGTAAGAATAAGTGCAGAAGAGATTAAGAAGATGAAAAGGTACATTCTGAGTGTGTTAAACTTGAGATTCCCCTGAGATTTCAGTGTGGTGATATCAAGGATGGAGATGAAGTCAGATTCATAAAAGAGATTTAAAGATGAAATTTGAAAATCTAGTGAGATGTTCTACAAAATATGTATATTAAAAAGAGGTCTAGAACGTAACACTGAGAAATTTTAGTATTTCTAGGATTGTTTAAGGGCATGATTTTGAGAAACAAGAAAGTTGAAGATTTTTAAGAATGTGATTATGGGATAAGGTGGGGGGGGATAAATTGGGAGATTGGGACTGACATATACACACTAATATTTATAAAATAGATAACTAATAAGAGCCTGCTGTGTAGCACAGGGAACTATACTCAATGCTCTGTAATGGCCTATATAGGAAAAAAATCTAAAAAAAAGGAAAAAAAAGACTGGATATATGTATATGTATAAATGATTCACTTTGCTGTATACCTGAAGCTAACACAACATTGTAAATCAACTATACTCCAATAAAAAATTAAAAAAAAAATGTGATTATAAGATGGTCCACAAATTCAAGACTGTTATGAAGGGATGTGAGGACAGGTGGCAGCTGAGGGATAGTGAGAAACAGCGAAGAGTCAATGAATGGGAGACATCAAAAAGGGTTAAATGTTTCTCAAGTAGTTACTACAGGAAAAGAACTAGAGGGACAGGAAACTATAGTTGGAGAATTAGGTGTTTGATTGAGTGATTTCAGATGTGATGCCATTTCAGACCAAGTTCTCTACAACTAACAGGACATGAACCAGGGCCAATGAAATAACTATAACAGAAGTGATTTACTCTAGTTACTGATACTTTTTTCTTTTCTTTTTAGTAGAGTTTTGGAAGACTAAATTCTGTTTCTAATGGAGTTTGGAATCTCTTTCTGAAGTTATTGTTTTATTTTTAAAAGCAAAATAACTATCCAAAATTTTTCTTAATTACTTTTGCAATAATTTTTCTTAAGGTAAAAAGGATTGGTTAACCAATTTTTCAAAATCATGCAAGCAGTATAGAATCCTGTGACATCTAAGTAGTGGGCTTTTAATAAAAAATAATTTTATGTTTTTCACCTCTGAAGTGAATTGTATTCACATATGCAAATTAGCAAAACTATCAGGCCTAAAGATATAAAGATATAATATAATTAAATTATATGCATTTAAAAAATCACTATTAGTATAATACAGGATCTAGCTGAGTTATTGTTAACTATGTGAAGCCATATGTATAAAAATATTGTGATGTGAAAATAATGTTATAGAACAAAATATCTTTTCGAAATGTTTTGTAAGTCTGCTATAATCTAGGAGAAAATGTAAACTTTACCAAAAATTTGTTTGTCTCACCCCACTAATATGGCAACAACTAGAGTTGAAACAGCTCCCACTAAGACACTGAGTATCATAAAGACAATATA
Organism: Platanista minor; assembly: GCA_004363435.1. Taxonomy (NCBI): domain Eukaryota; kingdom Metazoa; phylum Chordata; class Mammalia; order Artiodactyla; family Platanistidae; genus Platanista; species Platanista minor. Next base: position 25,032 of record RJWK010020066.1, read on the forward strand.
GAGAAGAGTAACAGAAACAATGGACACATCTTCAGAAAACAATAAAACAACTGCTGTGTAAGGTAAAAGTTCCTGTTGTATAGGAAGAAGGAAACTAGTTATTTTTCTTTTAATAAGAAAATTACCATTTACACAATAAGGTTGGCTGATCAACACCTTTCCTTGCAGCACCTTTTCATGAACTATGTGGTTGATTTGGTGGTGAAGCTGAAACTGAAGCCAAGAAGATTCAAGTTATCTCTAACCTTAAGTATTATTGATCAGTCACTGGAACTTAGGATAATTATGGTATTTCTTTTATCCTAGATTAGTTCTTTCTAAGAAAACATAAATCAAGTAAAACATTTAAAGACATATGCACTTCCTAGGTAAAGAAAATAATGTCAAATGGTAGTGGGCTTAAATATCAGGGGAAACAAACAAACAAACAAAAAACAGAGTAGTGGAAGCTCAGATAAACTCAAGAGCCTGTCTGATTTGACCAGACCAGGGTCCCCAATTCCAGGGATCTTGCTCAATAGCATAATTTTTTAGGTAGCTGTTGTGCATCATTTGATGAATTTTAAAACAAACAAAAAAAGAGACAAGGGCTTCCCTGGTGGCGCAGTGGTTGAGACTCCGCCTGCCGATGCAGGGGACACGGGTTCGTGCCCCGGTCCGGGAGGATCCCACATGCCGCAGAGCGGCTGGGCCCGTGAGCCATGGCCGCTGAGCCTGCGCGTCCGGAGCCTGTGCTCTGCAACTGGAGAGGCCACAACAGTGAGAGGCCCGCGTACCGCAAAAAAAAAAAAAAAAGAGACAAAAAAACACCCGTGTTTTCCCAAAGAAATGGTGCTATTTGAAGCAATAACTAGGAGAGTGCATAAATGTAGGCATTCTTCTTAAGAAGGTGGACCTTTAGAGTCATTTTCTTAATGTTCAATGTGATCTTCCTTTATGTGAATGAAGAATGTACTGGCCACTCACTAGCAGTGTGTTATTATCATCATTATGAATCCATTAGACACACTTAGGTGAGCTGAGTAAAAGCCTTGTTACCAAATCCTCCTTCTCTTGCTTTTAGTGTAGCATTTAATAGAACACAAATTGTTCCTTATTTATTTTTGCCTATGGTAAAAATTCTAAGGAAATATAAAAGTCCTCTCCTTTGCCCTTGGATATCAATAGAAGTAGTGGATGCAGTGAGTTTTGCGTAAGTTGTTGCACGTTTGTCATTATTGTAACAAGTGAGTCACAGCTATATCTGATAAACCTAGTAGTAGTAGTTATTAAATCTGGAATGTTCTACCCTAAGTGTAAAGTTGCACGGAAGGAAGGGCAGCAAAAAGGTCTAATGCTTAATAAAAGTATGCAGTTTCCATTGTCTTTGGAAGCTGTATTTTCCTCCTATAAAATGATATAAAACACAGGCACAGGGTTTCCCTGGTGGCGCAGTGGTTGAGAGTCCGCCTGCCGATGCAGGGGACACGGGTTCGTGCCCCGGTCCGGGAAGATCCCACATGCCGCGGAGCGGCTGGGTCCGTGAGCCATGGCCGCTGAGCCTGCGCGTCCGGAGCCTGTGCTCCACAACGGGAGAGGCCGCAACAGTGAGAAGCCCGCGTACCGCAAAAAAACAAAAAAAAACAAAAAAAACCACACAGGCACAAACATGCATATTAATACTAATACACACATAACCAGTCTGCAAAGGACACATGTGGCATGGTTGCAGTTATTTTAGTTTGAACGTTATCCTTGGAACACTCTACCATAGTGCTGTACCTTAGTTGCCTTCCTCCTGCCTTTCTTTGCCCAATGGCTTTCTCTTGCTACTGAAGCCTGTTTTGCCACACTCTGCAGGTAGCACATGCAGGAGAATAAATGTCTTTCTCTCCCAGTTGCCCTCAACCAATCACTGACAGCTGGAGTCCTTTCACCATCTCCCTTAAATTTTAAGGAGAGTAACTCTGAGGTGTACGTCCTACACTGGCTGCCAGAGTCTCTCCAGTGGAAAGAAGCTCCAGTCACTCGTGATGGCAGCTGACTTTACTGATTCTCCTGTCTCATTTCCATATTTGCTTACTGATGAGTCCCTCACCTCCAAAATAAACTATCAATACTTGCACTCAAATCCTTGTCTCAGGGTCAGCTTCTGCTTCTGGAAGAGCCCAAATTAAGACATATGTCAAACATGACTTTTAACTTAATAACCCTGAGAGTATTTGCAATTTCAACTCAATTCTTAGGTCCAAATTGCAAATAATTTTGCTAACATAGACCTTTTGTGGTTTGATATGTTATTTAAGCACTTATAATGATCTTCACACATAATAGATGAGGTAAAAATGTAGGTATGAAAAGTAGGTATACCAGCCTACTTAAAATGCTGAATTCACCATTAATTTTTCCAGTTCAGCAGTATTTTAATTGTTGTGAAGCTATCCTAATGTTTTAAAAGTTGAGAAAATAGTAAGAAGTGTTTCTGCTTGATATTTATTGAAACTCTGCCAATAGCAGTTCATCAATCTGTTAATCTTCTAGCAGTTTTTCACCAGGTAGGAAAGGTGCAGTCAAAATATTTTCCCTAATTTTTTTTTTTTTTTTCACTTTTAAGAAGATCAGACTCTTTAGAGTCTGTTGGTCACCAGATCCATCAACCATCTAGGAAAATGATGCCTTTCATGTCTCAATCAGAGCCTCATCTAAATTTCAGCAGAAATCTGTAACTTCAAGCTGCCATCCCTACTCCTGTTTCCATGGGAATAGACTTCAGATGAGGGAAAAGAAAAAATGGACAGGGTTAGGAGCTTTCAAATAGTCATTCAAAATCATGATGAGGTTTTCAGAGCTTCTTTCCTAGGTGATTATTTTGTAGCCTCCTCTTAACCCCTTTTTGCCAGTCTGTTTCCATGGAAATATGACAAAAATGGCTGTCCAAGCCTCCAGCAGAGATTATTAGCATTCTTGTGAATTTCAGCTTTGGCTGCTGTCTAGACTGGGCAAGATCTTTTACTATCAGTTTTACATATTAACTACACTGTTTCTACTCATTGTCTTTTTTCTTTAGCATCTTTACTTCTTTGAAAGTTCCCTTCACAAATTTATACTTATGATCAAGATCAAATTGCTCGTGACATCACTGAAAAAAGCTTGTTTTACATTTTAATATTTGAACCGGCTGTAGAGAGCGTCAGAAGTTTTAGAGACCGGCAGAAGGAACATTATTTAGTTATTGGACTCAATGTCTGTTAGATAGGTGTTGATAGGCAACAAGAACCATATTTAAAATATTTAGCAACTGTTAGGAAACAGCACTGAAACCAAGTGGGACACTGTGGGCTCCTGGGATCTGGAGCCTTTCCATTCAGCCTCCATGACCTTCCCTGAGTTCCAAAGGGCAGGTTCAAACAGTTGCTAATCAGGGAAGGGAGGGGATGCAGAGACAAGGAAGGAGCAACCAAGAAACAATAGGGTCCTGGGATACAAATAACAATATCTTTGTGCTCTTTACAGACAAAAACCCCCAACAAATGGAAATTGTTAGCATTCTTCATTCCAGATTAAAGGAACCAGAAAAGCTCTTCAAGACACCAACTGAGGCCAGATTAAAGGAGTGGAGGCCCTGCACACACCCTAATCTTATCAGCAATCCCACCCTTGAACCACTGCTATAGAACTCCTCACTAAACTCACTAAACCCTTGGGGTTGGGACACAGAGTTTTGAGGGCAAGAGCCTGCTTTGTTCCCCTCTGCCTGGCACAGCAATAAAGCTATTCTTCACCCAAACTGTCTCCGAGGTTCGATTCAGCACTGGTGCACAGAGACAGAGCTTTCGGCACCTGCACCAACCAATCAGAGCAACAGGTTGGTCCCACTTAAATTATCAGCCCTATTGTATAACAACCAATAAGTTGTTAAACTAAAAGTAGCCCTATATAAGATGAGTATAGCATTAGACCCAAATAAATTATCCAGCGCCACAAACTGAGCTCCTATAAAACTTACAAAAGAGCATACAAGAGAAAAGGACAGAAAAGCATAGCAATTCGTCTTTTAAAAAATCAGAGTGCAGGACTTCCCTGGTGGCGCAGTGGTTGAGAGCCCACCTGCTGATGCAGGGGACACAGGTTCGTGTCCCGGTCCAGGAAGATCCCACATGCCGAGGAGTGGCTAGGCCCGTGAGCCATGGCCACTGAGCCTGTGCGTCCGGAGCCTGTGCTCCGCAACAGGAGAAGCCACAACAGTGAGAGGCCCACGTACCACAAAAAAAAAAACAAAAAAAAAAACAGAGTGCATATTCTTTTATATGAAGGTCATTTGAAAATCAAAATCATTCTTATTACTGAAGACATTATGCTAAAAGATAGAGAAAGAATACATATAGGTCTTTGACAGTACCCCTGGCAAGATATCTTGTGTTGAATGTGAAAAAATAACAGCATTCTACATACACAGTTTCATCTGTTGTACCTTCTGAAATTTGCTGAGCAGCTCAATCTACAATTTTTGTTAGGGGAAATCTTAAAGTTCTGGTTGATCTTGTAAAGTACTTTCATTCTTCAGAACTCTTATTATTCTATAGTTGGAGCATTTTACCTGTAAGGTCCTGTCTTATGAATTTGAACTGAAAAAAACAAGTTTCAATGTGTAATTACCTGAGTTATTGGGTTCCTAATTTAAATTTAACAGCAACTAACTCACTATCAAAACTAATCTTGATTGATGTTTTCAACTAAATAGATCATAACAACAATAAAATAAAGCAGTCTGATTAATTTTCCAAATCATTGTCACTACTCTCAAATGCAGTCTGGCATAGTGGTTAAACACATGGCCGTTGAGGGCATGATTTGGTCAGCAAGCCAAATCTGGCTTTTAGCTTGCTTGTGTAAATAAAGTTTTACTGGAACACATTCATACACATTCTCCCATTCCTGTGGGGTTTTTTTGTTTTGTTTTTTTAATTGTCTATGGCTGCTTATCTACTAAAAGGAGAGAGTTGAGTAGTTGTCACAAAAACCACATTGCAGGAAAAGCCTGAATATTTATTCTCTGGTCTTTTAAGCAAAAGTTTGATGACCCTTGCTCAAGCCTTTAATTATAAGATTATACCATTTCCAGAGAAGACACTTTGGAGTCTTTTTTTTTTTTTTAAATTCTAAAAGCAGTCTATTAATAATGGATAAAAACGTGATTGCCTGCTGTCTGTACTTACATCCATAAACTCCACATTGGCTTTGGGACCAGTTGTTTCATTAAGAATCTTAATAGCCACAGGAATCTTCACTGTTTCTCCTTCAGGGACCCAAATACCCTTGGGAAGAAAAAAATTCACATTAAATCTATATTAAGACATACAACATTTAGACCAGAAACAAAATTTGATTAAACACTTGACCTATTAATACCTTAAAAAATAATTTAGAAGTTCCATATTTTGTCATTCAATCAACAAATGTTTTTCAAGCACCTGTTATATGTTACAAGTTACTTGGCAACTTTGTTTTCTGCTTTCATTCATTTCACCTTTCATCCTGAAGGTGGATCATATGTGTATTCTGCTTTCAAGGTGTTTATGCTATTATCAAGTTCAATTTGTGTACATGAAAAAGGCTTTGAATAGTAAAAAAAAAAAAAAAAAAGAAAAAGAAAAAGAAAAAACGTTGAAATAATATATAATAATAATATTTGACTAGGATGATATCATCAACTTCTCACAACTTTGAGAAAGCTGTTCTGATTTTTGAACTTCAATTGTCTTATTTGTAATTTAGAAGATTGGGCTAATTAATGTTGGAGGTTCTTTTCAGCTTTAATATTATCTAATTATTCTGCAACTAAAAATAAAATGAAATAAAAAAGCATATTCTTATGTATCAAAATTCAGATTGATTTAAGAATTAATTTTCTAAGATTATTGTTTAAGAATTAGTTTTCAAAGGCAAGTACTAGGGAGTATTGAGCACATATTAATTTGTCTATATTATTTAATATTGTGGGTGTGTGTCAAGGATTTTTATTATTTCTGAAGTAATATAAAATATTTATATTAGACATTGAAAGTTCTCTCTTCCTATAGAGACATAATTATATTCAAACAGGACCTGTGCATTCTGGGAAAGTATAAAGTTGGCAGGGTTTGGGTAAAGTACAACGTTAGCTAAATAACAGCATTTCTGAGTAAACATTTCAATCATTTGAATGAGGATAATAATACTGATAATACAGGGATTTATAGAATATACAAGAATATTTTTTTAAGTGTATCATCCCAAAGGAACACAGAAGCAGATATGAGGTTACATGTAAAAAAAAATCTCCAATTTTAATTTATTAGCCTTGACATCAAAAATGTCTTTTAAGGCCAGTTTTAACATTAAAGTGAAAGGAAGAAAAAAAAAAAGTCTACTATTCCTGAGCAGAACACCTCCACTTCCTGTTTTTCTTTATATCAGCTGGTTGTAGTTATAAAGAAGATATTTTTTAAAGTTTTTCCCTTAGTACTTCTATGCTAAGACATATGTATTTGTGTTATCCAAAGTAGTAACAATATAAGAGAAGACTTAAACACAAGAATTATTAAAAAGTCAAAATAATAAGGAAAACAAGACTTTAACCTTTAGAAGGTGAATTTAAGGGTTATGTTCTTAGAGTGAATAGGGAAATCTATATGTCAAATGCAAAATAATAAGCCAAGTTCCCTGTGGTATAATTCTTTTTTTGTAAATTATTAATGTAAAAATGAGAAAAAAAAAAAAAGGCCAAGACCCATTTTCTTTTTGATGGTACTAGGG
>RJWK010020067.1:0-16728 GCA_004363435.1 Platanista minor
TAATTCTGTTGATTTGAGTCTTCTCCCTTTTTTTCTTGTGAGTCTGGCTAATGGTTTATCAATTTTGTTTATCTTCTCAAAAAAACAGCTTTTAGTTTTACTGATCATTGCTATTGTTGCCTTCATTTCTTTTTCATTTATTTCTTATCTGACCTTTATAATTTCTTTCCTTCTGCTAACTCTGGGGTTTTTTTGGTTCTTCTTTCTCTAATTGCTTTAGATGTAATGTTAGGTTGTTCATTTGAGATGTTTCTTGTTTCTTGAGGTAGGATTGTATTACTATAAACTTCCCTCTTAGAACTGCTTTTGCTGCATCCCATAGGTTTTGGGTCGTCTTGTTTTCATTGTCATTTGTTGCTAGGTATTTTTTGATTTCCTCTTTGATTTCTTCAGTGATCTCCTGGTTATTTAGTAGTGTATTGTTTAGCTTCCATGTGTTTATATTTTTTCCAGTTTTTTTCCTGTAATTGATATCTACTCTTATATCATTTGGTTGGAAAAGATACTTCATACGATTTCAATTTTTTAAAATTTACCAAGGCTTGATTTGTGACTCAAGATATGGTCTATCCTAGAGAATGTTCCATGAGCACTTGAGAAGAATGTGTATTCTGTTGTTTGGGATGGAATGTCCTATAAATATCAATTAAGTCCATCTTTTTTAAAGTATCATTTAAAGCTTGTGTTTCTTTATTTATTTGCATTTTGGATGATCTGTCCATTGGTGAAAGTGGGGTGTTAAAGTCCCCTACTATGATTGTGTTAATGTCAGTTTCCCCTTTTATGGCTGTTAGCATTTGCCTTATGTATTGAGGTGCTTCTATGTTGGGTGCATAAATATTTACACTTGTTACATCTTCTTCTTGGATTGATCCCTTGATCGTTATGTAGTGTCCTTCTTTGTCTCTTGTAATAGTCTTTATTTTAAAGTCTATTTTGTCTGATGTGAGAATGGCTACTCCAGCTTTCTTTTGATTTCCATTTACATGGAATATCTTTTTCCATCCCCTCACTTTCAGTCTGCATGTGTCCCTAAGTCTGAAGTGGGTCTCTTGTAGACAGTATATATATGGGTCTTGTTTTTGTATCCATTCAGCCAGTCTATTCTTTTGGTTGGAGCATTTAATCTGTTTACATTTAAGGTAATTATCGATATATATGTTCCTATCCCCATTTTCTTAATTGTTTTGGATTTGTTTTTGTAGGTCTTTTCCTTCACTTGTGTTTTCTTCCTAGAGAAGTTCCTTTAGCATTTGTTGTAAAGCTGGATGGTACTGAATTCTCAGCTTTGCTTGTCTATAAAGGTTTTCATTTCTCCGTCGAATCTGAGTGAGATCCTTGCTTGGTAGAGTAATCTTGGTTGTAGTTTTTTCCCTTTCATCACTTTAAATATGTCCTGCCACTCCCTTCTGGCTTACAGAGTTTCTGCTAAAAGATCAGCTGTTAACCTTATGGCGATTCCCTAGTATGTTATTTGTTGCTTTTCCCTTGCTGCTTTTAATATTTTTTCTTTGTATTATTTTTTTCATAGTTTGATTAATATGTGTCTTGGTGTGTTTCACCTTGGATTTATCCTGCATGGGACTCTGTGCTTCCTGGACTTGATTAACTATTTCCTTTCCCATGTTAGGGAATTTTTCAATTATAATCTCTTCAAATATTTTCTCAGACCGTTTCTTTTTCTCTTCTTCTTCTGGGACCCCTGTAATTCAAATGTTTTTGTTTTTAATGTTGTTCCAGAGGTCTCTGAGACTGTCCTCAATTCTTTTCATTCTTTTTTCTTTATTCTGCTCCCTGGCAGTTATTTCCACCATTTAATCTTCCAGCTCACTTATCCGTTCTTCTGCCTCAGTTATTCTGCTATTTATTCCTTCTAGAGAATTTTAAATTTCATTTATTGTGTTCTTCATCATTTTTTGTTTGCTCCTTAGTTATACTAGGTCCTTGTTAAATGTTTCTTATGTTTTCTCCATTCTATTTCCACGATTTTGGATCATCTTTACTATCATTACTCTGAGTTGTTTTTCTGGTAGACTGCCTATTTCCTCTTCATTTGTTTGGTCTGGTGGATTTTTACCTTGCTCCTTCAACTACTGAATATTTCTCTGTCTTCTCATTTTGTTTAATTTACTGTGTTGGGATCTCTGTTTCGCAGGCTGCAGGTTCATAGTTCCCGTTGTTTTTTTTTGTCTACCCCCAGTGGATAAGGTTGGTTCAGTGGCTTGTGTATGCTTCCTGGTGAAGGGAACTGTCACCTGTGTTCTAGTGGGTGGGGCTGGATCTTGTCTTTCTGATGGGCAGGTCCACTTCTGGTGGTGTGTTTTGGGGGTGTCTGTGAACTTAGTATGATCTTAGGCAGCCTCTCTGCTAATGGGTGGGGTTGTGTTCCTGTCTTGCTAGTTGTTTGTCATGAGGAGTCCAGCACTGGAGTCTGCTGTCCATTGGGTGGAGCTGGGTCTTAGCATTGAGATGGACATCTCTGGGGGAACTCTCACCAACTATTATGTGGGGCTGGGAGGTCTCTGGGGGTCCAATGTCCTGAGCTCACCTCTCCGACCTCAGAGGTTCAGGCCTGACACCAGGCTGGAGCACCAAGACCCTGTCAGCCACATGGCTCAGAAGAAAAGGAAGAAAAAAAGAAAGAAAATAAAATTATTAGTATTAAAGTAAAAAAAAAATCATAAAAAAAATAAGAAGAGAGAAACCAAACCAATAAACAAATCCACCAATGAATACAAGCGCTATAGAATATACTATGATAAACATAAAAACAAATCAGTCACAGACAGCAAATGCCAAGTCTACAGTTTCTCCCCAAATCCACTGCCTCAATTTTGGGATGATTCATTGTCTATTCAGGTATTCCACAGATGCAGGGTACCTCAAGTTGATTGTTGGGATTTAATCTGCTGCTCCTGAGGCTACATGGAGAAATTTCCTTTTCTCTTCTTTGGTCGCACAGCTCCTGGGGTTCAGCTTTGGTTTTGACCCCACCACTGTGTGTAGGTCACCCTCAGGCATCTGTTCCTGCCCATACAGGAAAGAGTTAAAGCAGCGGTTGATTAGGGGGCTCTGACTCATTCAGGCTAGGGGGAGGGAGGGGTACAGTAGTTATAATTGGAATGACCTTGCAACAGTCTGAGGTACGCCGTGTGTTTTCCCGGAGAACTTGTCCCTGGATTACCGGACCCTGGCAGTGGCGGGCTGCACAGGCTCCCAGGAGGGGAGGTGTGGATAGTGACCTGTGCTTGCACACAGGATTCTTGGTGGCTGCTGTAGCAGCAGAGTTAGCGTTTCATGCCCGTCTCTGGGGTCCGAGCTCATAGCTGCGGGTTGCGCCCGTCACTGGAGCTCATTTAAGTGGTGCTCTGCCTTCTTTGTGCAGACAGGGAAGGAATCCCCTCTCCTTAAGCACCCTAAAACAATGGTCTCTTGCCTCTTAGGCAGTTCCAGGCTTTATTTCTTCTGCCAGCGTTCAGTAGGTGTTCTGTAGGAGTTGTTCCACATGTAGATGTATTTTTAATGTATTTGTGGGGAGGAAGGTGATCTCCACGTCTTACTCCTCTGCCATCTTGAAGGTCCCCCTCCTATTCTTCTCCTTAATCTCAGTAGCTTCAAAGGGAGTCCAGCAGAAGATTGCCGGTAACATCCTTCTTAACAACTGACCTCACCGAGCAGCACAGGTGCTTTTCCCACTTTTGCAAGGCTCCAGTTGTATTTGTGTTTTTTTTTCTGTCTATTGCCATCAGAGTTTGAGGTTCAGGTGAACATGGTCTCTTTCAGTTCCTCCTGTCACATAATTCTGATGGGTCTTTTCCATGTTACTCTTTCTTGCCTTGCCATCCTCATCTTTATATCTACAATTGAGAAGCTAACTTACTTTCTTCATTGCCACATTTCTTTCTACCCAGTCATCATGATTCTTTTTACTCTCTTCTTTTTCTCCAGATGGAAGATAACTGCTCTTTCAGAGCAGCTATTCAAGTATTATTTCTTGGGGTTTTTTTTTTTTTCCAATGAAGGCATTATTTTCATTTCTTAGCCAATGTGCTCATCATTATCAACTTAGATGGTGAAGGGATCTTCTGGAGAGGATTCTCAGGCAAAATTTTCATCACAAAGATGAGAATTGTGGTTGCAAATTGTGATAAAAAAGGTAATCTGAAAAGAAATCAATACAAAATTATCTAATCTTAAAGATGTACATCTTACTTTGCAGACCCCTCATGAAACATTTGAAGTCAGTCTCTGAGGTAGATCCCAGACTATCAGTTATTCTAGTCACTGCCAATAACAGTGATGCTACAATGTTTACCCAGTGTCCAACTTAGAATGTATATTATGTTTCCTTAATAGCTTCTAAAGAATCGAAAACAATCTCCTTGAGGAAAGTTTAGTTTGTGAATAAAAAGCGAATAATAACAAATACAAGTGCACAGTCTGCTGGAGTATAAAGGTCTCTGTCTCCTTCCTATATGTATGTTCTATAGGAGAGTGTGTTTGCTGCCAGAGAGTGGGTAGCTGCAAAGAAACTAAAGTGGGAAAGTGTGTACAGTAATCACAAGAAGACTGGTGGTTTAGATCACAGGTTGGCAAACATTTTCTTAAAGAGCCCGAGAGTAAATCTTTTAGGTTCTGAGCACCAGATGGTCTCTGCTGTAGCTACTTGTCACATGGAAACACTCATAGGTGATATGTAAACAAATGATCATAGCTGTGTTCCAAGGAACTTTACCAAAAGAGGCAGCAAGCTGGATTGGCCCATGGGCCACGGTTCGCCAACCCCTGTATTAGATTATTATTAATATTTGGTGTAGTTACATTATAGAAAGGGGACAAGAGTCATGAGTTTGAGATCCACCTCTGACACTATGTAGAGACATTTTTTTCTAGCTAGCAGAATTTTCACATCTGTAAAATGAGAGGGTTAATCTTACCTTTTCTAAAGTTACTCTCTGCTCTAAAATTATATGAGTTACTTTGTGCTTATTTATCCTTTTTTCTTATATTGAAGAAAAATTTGATTGTGTGATTTTACAGAGACTAAATAAAAATCATTCAGAAAATGATGCTAATCCTTTTAAATTTTCAAAATGGTTAATTTTTCTGGTACAGAGAAAGGAAGGAAGCTCTTATTCCAAATATATGGAATGTTTTCTTAGTTTCATTCTGTGTGAGTCATCAGAATTTGTCATGGCTCCCTTAAGAAATTCCAACAGAGGAGAGGGCACACGAAGCCCTGAGGAGTACAGGAAAGATGCGGTTAAAACTTTTTTTCTTTTCTCACTAAATTCTTTCTGATTTTCAGGAAAGGGACAGCCATTATTTGCTGATACCAAGCTATTCTTTTTATTTCAACCCTCACTCCTGACTAAAATTATTTTTTCTGGATCCCATTCCATGCATTTATTGACCCCAAGATTGTCAAGATGACCCCTTTGTAGGATTATGGAAATCATGGTATCTGTGATTTGTCAACAAAAAAATAATGCAAGAGGCTGCAAATAAAAAAAATATTTATTTAGGGTCTTAAGAATTGCAGTTCAGAGATTATCATACTAAGTAGAGTAAGTCAGACAGAGAAAGACAAATATTATATGGTATCACTTGTATGTGGGATCTTATTTACAAAAAAAAAAATACAAATGAACTTATTTACAAAATAATACAAATGAACTTATTTACAAAACAGAAACAGACTCATAGACATAGAATACAAACTTATGGTAACCAAAGGGGAAAGTATGGGGAGGGATAAATTACGAGTATGAGGTGAACATGCTACTATATATAAAATAGATAAACAACTAGAACTTAATGTATAGCACAGGAAATTATATTCAATATCTTGTAATAACCTATAATGGAAAAGGATATGAAAAATTACATATATATATATATATATATATATATATATATATATATATATATATATATATATATCTCTGACTCACTTTGCTATACACCTGAAACTAACACAATATTGTAAATCAACTATACTTCAAAAAACAAAAAAGAATTGCAGTTCTGGAGACACAGAGTCCAGTAAAACCCAAAGAATGTTTTGAGGAAGAGAAAGAGAAAGTCAGGTGCTTATAAAGACAAAAAGCTACAATGTTATTAAAAGTTGCCTGGTGAGATTTGTGATTGACTCTGAGCTGAGTGAGAAAATATTTGTTCTTAAGGAATCACAAGTTATTTTAGGGTAGGTGTCCAATAAGAAGATAGACTGCCACAAGGTATTTTACCATAAGGTTCTGATAAGTATCTTGAGTTTCTAGCAGATGTTCTGGATGTCTTCATTAGGATAATAAGTGGTCAAAAGTTCAGATTCCTTCCAGGCTGAGACATGCATAAGTTACACTTCCTCAGTGGCCTCCCAGCTACATTTTAGAGAGCTCTCTTAGCAATACCAACTCCATTTTGATTTTCCTTTCACAGTTTATATCATTCCCAACTTTTGTATCTATATAGGCACTTTGTGGCATGTTTGGATCAACTTCTTTGGACAAAACCATAATTGTTCAAAAACCCTTCAGAAGCTAATGTGACCCTGCCCTACTTGTACTTCACCAGAACCAGCCCTGGAGACCACATTTGTAGTTAGCCTGCCCCACAGAATGATCAGACCTCTCTGGTGGGTCTAACCATTCCCTTAACCCAATCCTCAGCTTGAATTTTACAAAACCAGAGCTATGCATTTATTAATCCCATGCTCAAAATTTAAACTACAGACAATATGATAAGACAAAGACCTCACCTATTCATTAAATATAATACATATTTGCTCATGGCTTATTTTATGTTAGGCACTGAGCTAAGAAAAGGGATTCAAATATAACCATTTACCTTAGGATTGAACCATCTCCTGGAGGTACTGAGAACGTTCATCAGTGCTTGTGTTAATAGCATGCAGTTAGTTACACTTGCCAGCATTCATTCTAGATAAACTTCATTGAGGACCTACATTCCAGCTGTTGCTGAAGGGTAAGTGATGTGTCACTCAACAATCAGAGAAAAAGGAGAGTTCAGATAGATGGAATAGATTAAGCCAAGGTGAGAAGGAATTAATGAGAATTTGGGGAGAAACAGCAAGATCAGCATGCAAAGTATTAAGAAATATGACCTGAGGTCAAGATGAAAATGCAGGCTGAAAATGAATTATAAAATCCTTGAATCCTGTATTGTGGAATTTGTATATTTTTACCCCCAAGGTGAAAGAAAACACTGAAGATTTTTGAGAGGAGGACTAACATAATCAGATTTAGAAAGTCAGCTTGTATGACATGGTTGAAAATGTATAAGATGAGGAAAAATCTAGAAGCAAAAAGGCTGGATTGGAAGGTAAATTATGTGTCACAAATAAGAGGTAATTGAACTTAAGCTGGAGTGTTGAAAATGACAAAACAGGCAAACTGAGACACTTTTCAACTGAAGCAGTGAAAAGTTAGGAGTTGTATAATACCTGGTGTTTCTGCTGTTTCTACATTGTGCTACTAAATGTACCTTGTTCACAGAGATGGCTCATTTTAAAAATGTTTTTACCATGTATTTATTGTTTAAACTGATGGCTAATAAGAACTAAATCGTGTTTACCATACTGATGTTTGAGCTTAGCTGGTATTGTCCCCTCTAATTTAATCATTTACTAGCTTTTTAAACCTGATAACTTTTATTCTTAAAATGTTTACTTCACATGGTGATATTCTCTATTCCATTATTATTCCCCTTTCCCACTTCATATAGCCCATGTTCCTATGCCACAGAGTCTCATGGTAGTGAATTTTTAAAAAATTTATTTATGTTATTTATTTTATTTTTGGCTGTGTTGGGTTGTCGTTGCTGCACGTGGGCTTTCTCTAGTTGTGGTGAGCGGGGGCTACTCTGTGTTACAGTGCGTGGGCTTCTCATTGCAGTGGCTTCTCTTGTTGTGGAGCATGGGCTCTAGGCACACGGGCTCAGTAGTTGTGGCTCACGAGCTCTAGAGCACAGGCTCATTTGCTGTGGCGCAGGGGCTTAGTTGCTCTGTGGCATGTGGGATCTTCCCAGACCAGGGCTCAAACTCGTGACCCCTGCATTGGCAGGTGGATTCTTAACCACTGTGCCATCAGGGAAGCCTGGTAGTGAATTTTTAACACTCTCTGGGAATTAATATTAGCAGCTATTTTTGATCCTTAAAAGAATAGATTCAATAGAATAATGGTGGCCCAATCCATAATTTATCAGTAAAGAAATATGGGAAGTTAAGGCCAGTAAGGTAAAATATTTAATTGTGACAGTAAGAGCAATGATGTGGTAATTTGTTAGAAAGAATCAAAGGAAATATTTTGTCCTTTCTATATAAAAGTGATATGATCTTTTTATTTTTTGATTTCTTCATTTTATTGTTGTTGCTCTTTTTACGGGTGTTAATCATGTTATTTTTCTGTGGTACAAAGAAGCAAGTTGAAGTGAAAATAGTATTTCAGACTAGCAAATTACTAAATATTGTATTTTAATGTTTATTATTTTATAATTTTAATGATCATAATATGTGAACAAATTTTTTACTTTTGCCATTTTGTAAGTGATTCATGCTGTTTTTAAAGAAAATGTATGATTTATCTACAAATGAATTGTTTTTTTTTATTGAGATATAGTTGATTTATAGTATTATATTAGTTTCAGATGTACAACATAGTGATTCAGAAATTTTATGTTGTTGCTTCTTTGTTTTATTTTTCAATGTTAAAAGAGAAGCCAATAGAGATGAGAGTAATATTAATATGTAAAGTGGTGTATCTTTAACATCTATTAGAATAGAACATTTAAAACTATGTTTCAATAAACATTAATAGGCAAATATTAAGAAATATCTATAAATAATACATATTAAATTAAGAAGTATCAATGTTGAAACAAATATTTAAATGTGGTTCATTTTAAACAATTCAACAATAAGAAAATATTAATTTTAATATTTATTTAGCGGCTACTATGTGGCATTATATTCTGGGAATACAGATGAATAAGAAGAATCTTTACTCTAAATGGCTCATAGTGGTGGTCATAGGAGAAAGCCTCATTAGTAATTATGCAATGTGATAATGCAATATGATGAATGCTAAATTTGATATAGGTATGCTTGTTAGAACATATAAATTTGATAAAACAGTAGCCAAGAAACACATATTACTCAGTATATGTTAGATTGTGTGTAAGTCCCATTCTCATTTACCAGATAGTCTAAGATCTCCTAGTCCAGTGGGGGCACAGACATGTAAACAAATGCATTTTAATATCCTGTAGTAAGTGCAAAAATAGAATAAACAGAAATAGTACATACGAGGGTCCGATGACCACTGTGTCAGTTGGAATCCTCTACGAAGCAGAAGCCAAGCTGGGATTTGATGTGTAAGAAATTTATTTGGAAGACTGCTTATGAAAGATAAAGATAAAGGGATCAGGAGTAGGCAGGTCTCATCTGTAAAAGGAGAGAGTAAAGTAACGATTGGGTAGAAAGGACCTTATTGTAGCACAGCTCTAGAAAGTCTTGGCCAGACTGATGAGGAATCTTAAAGCAAAATTTTCCCATTAAAGAAATCTTGCACCTGGCAGGAAGGAGCTGGCAATAGTACACTGTCATGCTTCACTATGGAATGGTTGCAACCCAGGGAAAGTGTGGCCTGAGTGTAAATACAATAACGGATCAAAGAGTGGAAGCTGGGCTGTAAGTCAGTCATGGCCATAGCATCAGATTCTCTTGAAAGAGACCTGAGTGGAGCCACTGTAGAGGCCACTTTTCCTTTCAAGTTTGGAAATCTGTTCTTCTAGTGTTCCCTTTGGCTTCTCTTCCTGAAAGAATTTGTAGAAAGGGAGGTTAGGGAGATGAACTATGACCTCTGTCACTGCAGTTTGCCTTGGGAATAAAGCTAATACTCATCTTTCCTTTTCTCCACTAGCCATTCTAAACTCCCCTCAGCCTCTGTCATCACTTTAGCATGTTCTGATGGACTATTTGGTGATATGACACAATCCTCCATTCCTGGGGGAGGAGGCGGGTCTGAACCTTTGATAGTCACACGCTTCCCGGTGCAGGTTGTTGAATGTGTCTGTTGTCTATTAATTAGGTGAGGGAGTAGCTAGAGGTGCCCAGTGCAGATTGTTGAATGTGTCTGCTCTCAGTTGGGTGAAGGAGCATCTAGTGGATCACCTGGCTTCCACATGTATTCTTATTCCCCCACTGTGCAAAAACAGTCCTACGTCCTCCTGCTGATTGGAGTCAATTACCCCTGCTGACTTGGTGACTCCATTTCCCTGGACACAAAATGTCCTTGGTGGCCTGGCAGATGCTCTAACTTAAAATACAATGATTCCTTTACTCTATTTCTTTTCCGTGTGCCCCCTTTGAGGATTCCCACTTTCAGAGCTGTGAGTTTGGGGTATAAGGTACATCAGATCCTCCAGTGAGTCATAGGGAGTGATAATTAGTAGGTCTACTCTTGCTTCTACTCCACCTTAGTCTGTTGAGGCTGCTATAACAAAACACCACAGACTGAGTAGCTTATAAACAGCAGAAATGTATTGCTCATGGTTCTGGAGACTGGAAGTCTGAGATCTGAGTGCCAGCATGGTTGGGTAAGGGCCCTCTTCTGAGGTTGTGGGGTGAAACTGATAGACTTCTGTTTATCCTCACATGTGGAAGGGGCTAGGGGTCTCTCTGGAGCCTCTTTTATAAGGCACTCATCTCGTGCATGAGGGCTCTACCCTCCTGACCTAAGCACCCCCCAAAGGACCCACCCTTTAATAGCATCGCATTGGGCATTAGTATTTTAACATTTGAATCTTAAAAGAACACAAACATTCAGACCATAGTGTATCCCTTGACTCTAAGACCCACATATTCTTCCTATTGGCGGCACCAAACACATTTAGAGCTCTTTGATTTAGTACATGTCTTACTCCTGAAGGATGGCACCTCGTCATAGCAGAGTATTGCTTCTAAGATAGCATTTTGGTTAGCCATTTCAGCACTCTGTGAGAATGTTTGCTTCTGGAGGGGGTGGTTTGTGATACAATCAGTGAACCCTGTTATCACAGGTCACACTCTCACACCTGTTTTACTATAAAGTGAGTCCCCTGATTAGATACTAGGCAGTGAAATTCCATGTCTGTAGATAAGGCATTGCATAATCTCCCAGACTGTGTTACTGGCTAAGGCTCTGCAGGCAGGAGAGTCAAATTCATACTAGAATAGTTATCTATTTCAAAAGGACAAACCACTGACACTCTAGGGTAGAAGTGGCACAATGTGGTAGAATTGTGACTAAGGAGTTGGTTTCTCACCATGGAAATGTACCCATTTGGGGGCTCAGCATTAGCCTCTGTTGTTAACATATTGGACGTTGAGTCATTTATGCTTGATTGACTTCAGTGAGTGGGAGTCCATGACATTGAGCCGATGCGTGGCTTCTATACCAGCCATTATTGGACACTCTATGTGCTCGTGATGCAAGTTCCAGAATGGCTTATTATGAAGGCTGGTGAAAGGTCAGCCTTTGTCTACTTGGTTTTTCAGTGCCTCTTCTACTTCACTCAGCATGGATCATCATCTTAACAGTGAGTTTGCCTCAATCCCTGGGGTCCTTGATTGCTTATTAAGTCCTGTGTTCCAAGAAAGTGCCCATCATTCAACAAATTCACGCTTATCCAATCTTATTTTCTGATCAAGCACTCTCAGAATCCAATCCCAGGAATAGTCCTCTGGCTCCTGATGGCACATGCTAAATAATTCTTGGACATACCTTGGTGTATAATTTCTGTGTTTCCTTATGAGTTGTAGCATGTCCCCAGCTGAAACTTAACACTAGCCACAGGCCTAGCAGCCAGGTGAGGGACATCTCCTGAGGGGACACCTCTTGCCTTAGGGTGGAGAGGATGGGTCCTCATCAGTACATCCTGAACAGTGAAGTGGTACCTTTCATTGAGGAAGGGTGAGCTACCTCTACTAACTCTGAGGACTCAAGGCAACCAACAGAGCATAAATCCTCTAGGGAGTCCAGCCTATGTTTCAGGGTCCCAGTTTTTTCCAACCAGGCCCCTGATTTTGCCGTGGCTGAGCATTTAAGTGTTGCTGGAGTTTTGCAACATTGTCAAATCCTGCAACTACTCCTCAGCTTTTTGTCTGCAGGTGATAAAGACTTCTTTTTAAGCTTCTGAAGTTGTTCTCTGTCTCTCTGGCTTTAACTGTTTCAAACAATGCTTAGTTTTTCATCATCTGTTTAGACTGGCCACGTAACTCAGTAATAACCTGCCAGTTCCATTGTCCTTGGAGGCATAGTTCACCCACATATTCTCCAAATGCCTGAGTCATCATATTAACAAAGATGTTTCCTCTACCAGACTATTTACGAAGTCCACCACTGGTGAAATCTTTAGCAGCTGGGCAATCATCTTGTACTGGGAACTATTAGTGCCCCATATTCCACTCAAGATAGGGCCCCTTTGCAGTTCCCCAAACCCCATCTTACTGCCTATTTTATTGGACCACTCCTGACTCCATTTGCATGTGTTTGAGTCCTCTAAAAACTCATGTGAAGATACAGGAAATTTATTGGGGGAAATATTTGTGAAGAATAAAGGGATGGGAGCTGAGGTAGGCAGGGAGAGCCTTTAGATCATGATTCAGGTCTGAAAAATGTAAAAATAGGGAGGAAAGTAAGAACTGTGTAAGAATCCCACTCATAAAATATTTTCAGGCAAATTGCAGTATTTTCAAGTTATCCAAAACATGAACAATGAAAATATATGAAATTCAAAAAATGATCAACTTGCATGCATTTTCCCAAACCATCATTTAAAAATGCTTTTCTCACCATTATTACAAGTAGTCTATCAAAGATCCATCCAGAGTAAAGAGTCTTTTTTTTTTTTTTTTTTTTTTGCGGTACACGGGCCTCTCACTGTTGTGGCCTCTCCCGTTGCGGAGCACAGGCTCCGGACGCGCAGGCTCAGCGGCCATGGCTCACGGGCCCAGCCGCTCCGCGGCATGTGGGATCTTCCCGGACCGGGGCACGAACCCGTGTCGCTTGCATTGGCAGGCGGACTCTCAACCACTGCGCCACCGGGGAATCCCCAGAGTAAAGAGTCTTTTAATCTATTTTTTCTCAGGAAAGCAAAGCTTCTGGGACCAGTGTCACGGATGGGATCTAGTACTTGAAAGAATGGCACAAACAAAAGCAGCGTGAGGACTATTCATTTATTTAGAAACATGCAATGTACAGATAGTAAAACACTATTGACATCACCAGAAATCAGTTGAGATCAGAAAGTTCCTCAAGAACCGAATACCGGAGAGATTTTGTAATATAACTTTGGTAATTCTCTTTTATGTAGGCATAGGTAGTTAATCCCAGTGAAAAAATGCAGATTTCTTTAAAGTGGCATTCTTTCCAGTGTGGCAATTACCAACATTATAAATTTCAACATCTACCAATGAAAGTCTTTATTTTCAAATTGAGAGCACATTATATGCCATGATTTATGAAGTTAAAGATAAAAGAACTGTTCTTTTATGAAAAGGTTTCTAATTTCATAGGAAAATTACTACTATTATAATTTATTTCCTAGTAGTAAGATTGCTGTCACAAGTTATTTGAGCACATTTGCCTTAAAGATGTTGTTGTTATCCTCTGGCATTTATAGAATATAAGATGTTCCTGTAACTAATACTTTTAAGATGTTAGCAGCATCAGGTATTAATTATGTTGCCTATAATTCATGTGTATAATTCAACTTCTGGAGAATGATAGGCCAGGAGAGAATTAATATTTATTGAAAGCTAACTTTTAGTCAGGAGCTGTGCTAAACATTTAATGCACAACTTCTTATGAAATCTTTAGAGCTGGATGAAATAGGCATTGTGCCTGTTTTAAAGATGAGAGAACTAGTGGCCCAGAGAGCCTGAGTAAGTGGATCAGGTCCAGTGGCTACTAAATGGCCAAGCGGTGACTGTGCCACACCCCAGGATGCAATTTTGCAACAAAACACAATCATATTGTTACTCCAAATACTAACTGTGATATACTATACCATCTTATTAATTAAATGTTAATTGACAACATGTACTTAAATATATGTTAGACAATGTTAGGACTATAAATAGGGTATACAGCAGGGTCCTTATTTGCAATGAACAAATTTCTTGTATATCAATTCACAGTAGCGATAACTTGCAAAGTTGCTACCAAGAAGACCTCTGGACATATTCAAATGTACAAGACCTTATGCTATGCTCTATCATAGGGGGTTTTACTGATCCTATCATATGTGATTTTAGCTAAGTTTATGCCTATAGACATGTAGACATTCCTTGATAATTATATAGAAGGAAGCTCTGCCTTAGTTGTCATGTCAGCCAAGAAGGGAGAAACATTAACAGGGAAACTATAATGGACTATTATGCAAAAGGAAAGGGGATAATATTTTATGTTAATGTATTCACATACCTGCCATGTATCTGTCAAAATAATGTCAACATACTTTCATGTGCATCATTATATTGAGAGATACAGTGCAAATCTTAATACCTTCATTGTAGAGTGAAGTATCAAATAATGAAAAATTAAGTGGTTCACTGATCCAAGCTTAATATCTTGTTAACCCTATCCTGTGTGACTTCACCTCTCATGGAAAGAGTGTCAGCATCATATTGGGAGAACTGTGTGTGGGAAGACAGATCAAGCTGTAACTATGTTGGGAAGTACACTCTTCTCTATTTGCCTACAAGGAAAATCAGGGAAGCAAGCAATGCACTTTCAGGTAGTTTTTCAAAGTGGATGAATACCGATAAAGTGAACATTAAATGGATTGTACTTTCTTAAGTTCTTTATTTTTAATCTGAGTTGAAGCCAAGGTTGGTTTTAGAGATCAGTCCAAAAAAACCAAATGAACCTATAATAAACTTGAGAGGCAACACCAGATAGTGGGGAAGGGCATGGACTCTGACGCAGATTGCTGTCTTCTGGTCCTGGTGCCAACACTCAGTAGCTGTGTGACCTCAGGCTAGTTATCCTCTCTATGCCTCAGTTTCCTCCTCTGAGGGGTTGTGATGTCTGATAACTTGTTATCGGGATTCAGTAAATTAATAGTGTATAGAATAGTGCCTGAAACATCATAAACACTATAATCTGGAAAATTAAAAACCGTATCTTCAAGTCCAGGTAGCAAAAAACCTGACAAATATTGTTTGTGTTTTTAATCTCATGCACGAGCTTTGTATTTTCTGTCTGCAAATCACTTTCCAGTAGAGCAAACTGGGCATCCTGATTTAACAAAGGTGTCATTTTAACAAATTCTACGGAGACCTCCCCAAAGCAGATATATTGTAGCTAATAAGTCAGCTATAACAATTATAGGGGCAGAAAGCATAGAAATAGTTAAACCAAGTGCAGTTATGTCTAGCCTGGTTCTCTGATAAAGTTCATAAGTATGCATGCAGAAGTAAGAGGGAGATCATCCATTTCTCCTCTAAGGTAGTGACAAGAATTCCCCTACTGGTGAATTTGCAGTTAAAATATTCTTTATCCCAGGCACAAATATTCAGCTTTATCTGCTGTCTGCACTCTGTCCATTACATAAACCTTGCAGAAATAAATGACATTCTCTTGTGCCGCCATTCCTACCACATAAATCGTCACTTTAAAAGGTAAGAGATTAAGAAACTTCTGAATAGTAAGTTTTCTGATATTTCCAGAGTAAATAAATTGCAGTAAGAAAAAGTAACTTCCTCTATCAAAGGAATGGTATCAGTAATCCTGCCTAAATTGAGAGCAATACCATCCATGGCACTACACACAAACATTACATAATATGTTTAGGATTCAAAATCCTAACTAATATTTGCTGCAAGCATTTATTGCCAAAGGAGAAAAGAAGGGGTTTCATCTCAGTGATATATATAAATTAAACTGAGGCAGAGACACAGGAGGGAGAAGAACATTTTTTGAAAAATGTTGTTCCTTATGGCCTCAAACATGCAGCAGCAAGCAAAAGAAAAATAGTTTTTAACAAAATATATATACTCTCAAAAAACACTTATCCTTTAAGAAATAAACATAAATGAGGGAATTGTAACGAGCCAAACACTAACAAGACATTGAATATAATGGTGCACTAAAGCTTAAATGATCTCTGCCCTCATGGAACACACAGTTCAGTGAGAAAGGAATTTAAGTAATCAAATCATCACATATCTGGTCACAAAACAACAGATCTGGTAAAAATTACAAAATAATTTAAAGATTCAATAGGGGGATTGCTCTAGTAAGGGACGTTGGGGAAAAATAAGTAAAAATATAACTTGAGAAATAAGGTATGGAAGTCTGGGTTGCTCCAACAGAGTGAAGGACATTATGATCAAAAGCCCCAGGAGTGGAGGCAGGTGGGTGTGCTGAGGAACTGGGATTGCCCGGGTGCAATGATATACTAGAAAGAAACGTGTCTGGCCAACTGCGGCGAGTCAGATTCAACTGATGGTTGCTATTTATAGTTGCTATTTATATAGTTTCCAAAATGTAACTAAGTATTTCTTAGATGATGGTCAACTCTTCAGTGCCTTTGAAACAGTATTTCTCTGGACTTCAATTTCTTAACATGATGATTTTTTTTTTTTTCTGCTGCTGAAAATAGTTGAAAGTCTTTAAAGTGTTTTAAGCAGAGTTTGCACATTCTGGCTTGTATTATGAAAAT
>RJWK010020067.1:16828-31906 GCA_004363435.1 Platanista minor
GAGGCCCACGTACAGACAAAAAAAAAAAAAAGAGTAGATGTGTGGAAACCATAATAAGATTATTATAATCCATGGAAGAAAAAATTAAACTAGTTTTGGGGCAGTTGAGATGGAAAGACATACATCCAAAATTATATTATCTTTCCCTAAAATTTTCCCCTAATGGCACTGTTGTTCACCTGAGTACCAAGGAAAACCAAAGTCCTTACAAACTCCGTCCTATCCCTCATTTCCAATATCTGCTGGCCTCTTAAGGAGCTCTTAAATCACCTCTTTGTTTATGACCTCATCAGTTAATGATCTGACTTGCTGTGAATTTCTTCAAATTTTGTATCTTGAGACAAGAAAGAAACTTGGGTAGGGAAATGGGGTTTGCAAGACAATTGAACAATTCCTCAAATGACTTTGTGTGATGAAAACCTTGTATAGTGGGGACAGCAATTCCCACTGATAGTTGCAGATCTGGGCTGAAGTAATAAACCCAAAATATTGTTACTAATTCCAAGAAAGAAAAATTAATAATGAAGAGATAAGAAACCAAGCATGTTCTGAGTCAAGAGTGGACAGACAGAAGGCAGTTTGGAGCTTTGATAGGAAAGTTTATGAGTCAGAACTATTTTGAGTCCAAGAAACTGAAATACAACTCAATCTGGCTTATTTACCAAAAGTTTTCCTATGTTAGAAAGCCTGCCCATAACTAGATGGACTTCAGACACGACTCTAGTGAGGCTGTAAAATTATATCTTCAAGAAATAATTTCTTTTTTTTGCGGTACGCGGGCCTCTCACTGTTGTGGCCTCTCCCTTTGCGGAGCACATGCTCTGGACGCGCAGGCTCAGCCACTGCGCCACCAGGGAAGCCTGTCAAAAATACAGATTTTATTGTAACAGATATGTGAAAGACGAATCCTTTGGCTTTTTTGCATTTTAACCCTCAGGAATACCCACCTTTATAATGCAGATATATAAGGAATGCATCTTTAATTTTCTCCCTTTCCTTTGATGTTAGACAAGTCATTCAGAAAACAAAGGGATTGCACTGGGGAAGTTAAGTTTTGGGAAGTGAATTACTTACGGGGGACATTCTCAGTTTGGAAGCAAACGGCGAACAAAAGCCTTCTAGTCCACACCAGAGCTCATCTAATTTATTTTTGGTTAAAAATTTTCTTTTACACTAAACTAAGTTATTTGGTTAGTTTTATAATTCTCCCTCCCTGTGCAAATAAGAATATAGCATTTCCCTAAAAGAACACAAACCACAATTAAAACAAATTCTCTCTTAAAATGAGTTGGGGAAAATAACGTGAAAAGGACGTTCTAAGGAATACACTATAAAGCTTTAGTCTATAAAAACAGAAAATGGGGCTTCCCTGGTGGCGCAGTGGTTGAGAGTCCGCCTGCCGATGCAGGGAACACGGGTTCGTGCCCCGGTCCGGGAAGATCCCACATGCCGAGGAGCGGCTGGGCCCGTGAGCCATGGCCGCTGAGCCTGCGCGTCCGGAGCCTGTGCTCCGCAATGGGAGAGGCCACAACAGTGAGAGGCCGCGCACCGCCAAAAAAAAAAAAAAAAACACAAAAAACAGAAAATGTAAATATGGTTAGATATGCAAGAAAACTAATAAGTAGTCCTTTCTGAAATATTTTCAGAGTATTGTTTAATCTGCTAATATTAGTAGGAATTTTGTACGTATACATTTCTTAAAAGTATGAATAAAACCAATTGATATCAGGGCATCAATTTAACAAAGGGTTACAGTCTTAGAATCTGTTTACTAGGGTTGCAAATACATGTAGAGATGACCGGCTCCCAGGTAAAGAAAACATGAATATTTAACATAGTATAGAAGTGGGCAATGTTTTTGTTCTCATAAGTATATTAAACTAGTATTTTAAGACTACAGTATTGTCTGTATAACTAATGCAATATTTAATAATATTATTTAATGATTCAGCAAGTACCCATCTTAACTACAGAGCTGTTCTAAAAGGTTAATCTTTACCAATATTTTAAAAGGTGTTACATCGATTGTAACTGAGAGAAATGGGGCACTGTTTGCATTGTTATATGCATGGAGGTGCTCAGCATTGCTTCAAGACACAGCCAGAAATGGTATAGATTTACAAAGGAATGGAAAGATAACTTGAAGTTAATTGCATATATTACTAAAACAGAAGCATTCGTTCTAATTATTTATGGACAGAATTGATATCCTCCCCTTTCATGTACTCTAACATACTGCATTCCTAGTAATATTCATCAGTGTGAAAGACTGGGAGAAGAAATAGTTACCAAAAATATGATTGCAATACTGTACTGTCCTTCAGAGGACCTGTGAGAAATCACGGAGCAAAGGATAATAATTATGCATTTAAAATGATTAAATACTAATACTACAAACCTCACAAGTGATGAAATGATGAAATAAATTGCTGGTACTTCCATCCAGACACATTTAGATTAACGGAATGTCTGTAACACAGTTTGATAAATGCCTTGTTCTTACGCAGTACAGCACTGACCAGAATTCAAGAGCCTTTGCCTCTGGTACCCTCTTTATTAATTGGCTGGTATCTGTACATGTATTAGAACCATGCTGTGAAGTTAATGAAAGCTTCTCATTCAGACTCACATAAATAGGTGGTTGGATAATTCAGAGTTTTAAAATATGTCAGAGTGGCACAGTAAAAGTAATGGCTATGCTGTAGATATTAATGATAATTGTTAAATGGAAAATATTTTTTCTCTAACTAAAATATGCATCTGCATCAGAGGAAGATATCATTTACATAGGGTAATTGAAATGTTAATCCAGCTTTTCATTAAATTGTATTTATCTTTTTACTTCAAAATATTATGTCAAATTTAGATATATCATATTTTACGTAACTTTTTACTATAGATATTTACCATTTAACATAGGATGAAAACAGATTGAAGTGAAATATAATATTTTCTTAAAATTTTCTTTTCAAGTTGACATAAAAAATATGCATTACCATAAAATTCTTCTGAGACAAACACCCTCAGTTTTTGTGCATTGTGGGCAAATACTTAAAATATTTCAAATAACAGTAAATTATCAGAGATTACCTGTGATAAAGGAAGGAAAGAAATTCCCCTTGGTTCAGATAGCTTATATATATATCCCTATTCCACAACCACTTCATACCAGCCAATACATAGAGATTAAAACCTTACTCTATTTCAGTTTCTATATCTATGAAACCCCAGTACATTCCATATAATAATTAGCTTCATTACTTTATTTGTTGTATTTTTCTATTAGTTTCTACCAAAGTGGAACAAAATGTTGTTTTAAAACAAAGCTCTATATTTATTGTCTAGCTGAAAAGCACAATAATTTTCTCTTCAAAGAAAAAGAAAAAAAAAAATCCTTTTGAAATGATCCAAGGAAATTGTGAGGAATAAGATACTACTTTAAGTGCTCTTTTTCCCATAAATGGAATGAGGCACATTCCCCATCCTCACTTCCACACTCCCTTGCAATGAGAAATACCAATGTTCTCTTCTATGTTTTCCAATAGCACCATTATCCTAAAGAGCAAGCTGCAACTTGTAAGTAAAATGTCAATGCCTGACTTCTGGAAAACAAGCTACATGAGGTTTTTAGAAATCCTCTAAAAAATTACCTGAATAGCATAGCAGAACTAGTAATCCAATAAGATTTAAGCATTGTCTGTCACCTGGATGGATGAGGGGGTCATACTGGTAGTCTCGGATCTCTTGTATTATTGATTGTCATTGAAGCACATTAAATCATTTATTTTGTAATTATAAGTAATTGATAATTTATCAATAATTATAATTTTGAGAAATTAATTTCTCTAAAATACTGTAAGACAACTGAGACAATTACTCCCATAAAGAAGAGAGGTAGTCAGTTTCCCAAATGTTCTTGATACTAAAGGAATGGTTTTAATTTGCACTTTTTTTTGCCGGTATTTTATCTTTCACCTCTCTCCTATACTTCAACTTCTGTGGGACAAATTGGGCTGAGCAGAAACATTTATCAGACACATACCTCTGCACATCATGTTATTTTCTGAATGTACTTGTTACTTGGGAAAGGAAATGGCCGTGAGCAGGGCCGAAAGTAAGGCTCTTGGGCATTTTTAGAACAGTGTGTCTTCTGTGGGTCGGGTTACTACCCACAAGACTCTAGACCTTTACATTTTGCTTCAATACTGTGTCCTCTATGGCTTCTGTCCCCACCCTTATCTCTCTGACCTTGTCTATGATTTCTGCCCCACTCACTCCCTCAGGCTCCGCTGTGCACACTTATTATTCATTCTGTAAAGACAGGCTAGGGTTACTCGCCTCAGGACTTTGAACTTTGAGTGATGACTTCCGTCCAGAAAGCTCTTTGTCTCTTACCGCCTTACAGTAGTTAATTACCTCACTTTCAAGTCTACTCAAATGTCACTTTCTCACGGGAGCTACTCTGACAATCCTATTTAAACCATAATAGCTTCCACTCCTGAGCTCCTTTATCTTACTCTATGTTTTCTTCCACAGCCCTTAGCACATTCTACCTTACTAGAACTTTATTTTTATTGTATTTATTGTTTATTATCTATTAGATATGTCTAGATTATCTATTTGATATGTCTACCTTATGTATTTCAAATTCCTAGAAGAGGGCCCCGCACATAAAGTTCAAAAATATTTTTTGAATGAATTAATTTAATTAAAGACAGTTGCTTAGACTCAAAACGACAACATGAGCACATCTTGAAATAAATCACAAAATACTGGAAAGTTTAGAATGTGTCAAATGAATATGATTGCAGTTATCATTTATTCCATTTGCTCATTTTGCAGCTAAATCATCGGAACTTGTGAGGTTAACTGATTAGTAAGAATCAACAAGTGTCTGACTTTTAGTCTAGGTATTCAGGAAACTTCCAGTTTCCTGAAGCACATCACTCAAACCATAATCACATGTATTCATTGTTTAAACTATCACAACCTAGCTTATTATAGTAGAATTTAACACATTTCTCTCTGGATTGTTCTTAAACACCTCCTTTCTTTAGCCTTTAAGAAGGCTAGGGTTCCTTTAAGTTGTTTTGGTTTTGTAAACCTTCTATTTTACATCCAGTAGAATCCAAGGTTGCTTTTTGCTTAGATCTCATGGTCTCTGAGAGAGCGCCCCCAAATACACACCTTGGCTGCATAGCAAAATTATATTCTCTGAAGTTGCTTATATTAATTAAGGTTCGTAAACATAGAAACTGAATTTGGTTAGTAGACATAAAAATAACAGGATGGTAAACTGGATTCCGATTAGAGTTTCAGCAGTACATACAAAGAACATGAACAACACAAGAGGTGCCAAGAAGACCCATAGCTTAGGGTGTTGCATCACCTGCTAAGACATGTACAACAGTTTTTTCTGCCCTTAGCTTTCTCCTCTGTATTAGGCTGTAACAAAAAGGAGGCAGAAGAAATCCTAGAGGGGATTCCTTTGCAGCAAGCTTCCAGAATGATGTGCATCCTCCCTATCGGGAGTGGGGGGGTGGGGG
Source organism: Platanista minor (assembly GCA_004363435.1). Taxonomy (NCBI): domain Eukaryota; kingdom Metazoa; phylum Chordata; class Mammalia; order Artiodactyla; family Platanistidae; genus Platanista; species Platanista minor. The sequence continues at coordinate 22,375 of RJWK010020067.1, forward strand.
GGGGTGAGGAGGGGTGGTGTTCCCTTCTCCAGGGTGAAGGAGAGGGGGGAGTAAAGGCAACCTTTCAGAGACATCCATGACAGGAGTCTCCTGAAAAGCTGAGGATCATGGGGGCCTGTAACTGACTCACATGTGAGAGTCTGAGGCCAGGGCTACGGCTGAAGCTGACTTGGCTTGAGTGCAATTGAAAGGGAGTTACACTGAGAGGTGCCGCATTTCCACTGAAGGAGGGCAAAGGTGCAGGAATCCAATCAGTGTCTAGGGAAGGCTGCCCGCCTAGGACTAGCTCAAAAGGGATTGTGCCAAATAAAGCAACCAGGAGGCACAAAGGTTAGAGAACAAAGCAACATAGATACTGGAGCTAGAATGAACTTTACACTTTTTGGCCTGCCATGGAATTAAATGTTGCATAATACAGTTCATTCTTAATAATATCACATTCATTTACGAGTGAGATAATGAGAAAAATGAGAAAGTCTTTTGATAGCATATTATTAAACAAACAAAAAAAATAAAACCCTTAGACATATCCTGTTTATAGGCCAAGATTTATGGACTTTTGTTATATAAACATCGTTCCTTTATTTGTGATAATTTTGTGTTTGATAAGCTGCAACTATGTTCCTAGGTCTTGATACCACATGGCCTTTTGTATTTCATCCCAAAAGATAATTTATAAGATATAATACAATAAAAGAAGAAAACATATTATGCACACTTGCTACTTTCTAACATTTCTATTAAATAATAGAGAAAGCCCGACACTCAGTGTCCCAAATTAGGAAATTACATTTGTATATCATCAAATAAAAATCATTTAGGTCATAAATCACGGGGTCAAAACATCTCATCTCTTTGAAAGCAGTGATAAATTTGCATCCACAGAGCTTGACTATGAAATAAAAGTATTTGTTTCCCCTGTCTAACCTTGAAGGAATTTGAAACAAAATTAAAGAAATCTCAGAGGTTTAAAACTAAGAAACATCAATATTATCTTCAGTAGGAAAAAAAGGGATTTTAACAAAATAAGCACTTTTGACTGATTGTTGGCTGTTGGTTCTAAGTGTTAATCTAGCCACATAATAAAAAGTTCTAAGTTTATTAATTACAAGAAAAGAAATATACGGTTACCATTCATGATATTTGTTAAATATTCTAATAAATATATAATGTTTTATCATTATTGGATTCACTCATTGACTTCTATTAACAGTACTCTCATATACACAAATATATAGGCCTATTTATCATTTATCTTCTCTTATGTCTTAGTGACTTTTATTTTTCTCTTCTGTATTTATTCTTTTATTTTATGACCAATTTATTTATTTTTTAAATTTTAATTTGAAAGCTATTTACATTTAGAGAAGAGTTGCAATAATAATGCAATGAGCTTCCATATATCTTTCACCCATTGTTATTACTTTATCTACTTTGCTTTTTATCTCTGATAAAAGTGATACAAATATAATAGTAAATATTATTATTGTGTGTGTGTTCTTTATTTATGGAACCATTTGAAAAAAATCTTGCAAACTCCATGTCCTTTTATCCCTAAATACTGTAGCATGTGTCTCCTTGGAATAAAGATAATCTCCTTATACTTGTAGGCAACAATTGGGCTCCTACTTGCTGAATACCAAAACTGGACAAACGTCCATGCCTAGTAACAGGCTATAGAAGAAGGTCTTTAACACTACATTTACAGGAAAGTAAAATTAATTAAGATCTCACTGACTCTGCAACAGGTTCAGAGGAAGAGGGTAAAACAGAAGCCAGCTGCTCATGACCAATTTCTCCTTCTTAATTTTTTTTTTAACATCTTTATTGGAGTATAATTGCTTTACTATGGTGTGTTAGTTTCTGCTTTATAACAAAGTGAATCAGTTATACATATACATATATCGCCATATCTCTTCCCTCTTGCATCTCCCTCCCTCCCATAAGTCATAACAAGATCCTTTTTAACCCACCTCCTAGAGAAATGGAAATAAAAACAAAAATAAACAAATGGGACCTCATGAAACTTAAAAGCTTTTGCACAGCAAAGGAAACCATAAACAAGACGGAAAGACAACCTTCAGAATGGGAGAAAATATTTGCAAATGAAGCAACTGACAAAGGATTAATCTCCAAAATTTACAAGCGGCTCATGCAGCTCAATATCAAAAAAAAAAACAAACAACCCAATCCAAACATGGGTAGAAGACCTAAATAGACATTTCTCCAAAGAAGATATCTTCTTTGGCAAGAAGATATTGCCAACAATCACATGAAAGAATGCTCAACATCCATCATTAACCATTAGAGAAATGCAAATCAAAACTACAATGAGATATCATCTCACACCGGTCAGAATGGCCATCATCAAAAAAAATCTCCTTCTTAATTTGACAGTATGTTAAGTCATGGTTTAACCACTTGGGAAAAGAGTGTGAAGGTGGAGAGCTGCCAGAAGGATTACACAGTGCATTAGTAGAGCCATGTGGATAAAAACACCAATAGCATAAAAGAAGCTTGTGTTATAAAATGTATCATATATTTGCAATGTTGTGAAGCTTTACTGTGTTGAGGAGACTAAATATATGAACATACCTTTCACTAAAAAAAAAAAAAAAAAAAGCAAATGGTCCTTAACCATAGATAAGCTACTGGTTCTCACTTGCATTCATAATAAAAAGAAATGTAAATCAAAACTACACTATGATACCATTTCTCACGTATTAGTTTGGCAAATATTAAAAATTTGAAAACATACTCTGGTGACACACCAGTGGAAACACAGGCACTCATACATCATTTGTGGGAGTACAAAATTTGGACAGAAAAGTCATAATCTCTAGCAAAATTACATAGGCTTGTACCCTTTGGTCCAGTAATCTCACTTCTAGAAGTATATCTCAAAGTTATACCAGCAAAAGCACCACCCAGAATATACTCTAAAGACAAAAAGAACTGAAAAAGAAATTATCTGCTTATAGTATTCTTTTGTTAATGTTGTTAATATCATTTTGAGAGTGTTGTGAATACTGTGGAATAATGCAAATGACTAATCATGTTGAGAACTAAGATTTTCTATGTGGAAGTAAAGAGGAACAGATGTAAGATTAACAAGGTTAAGTAAATATCCTTTAGTACTAAATTTGAATTAGAAATATCAGGAATTAGTAATATAAAACTCATGAAATATCTGTAGCTCTTAATATATACTGTATATTATATATTACAGGAAACAATTAAGTCTTGAATAGGAGATATACAACATGAACTTGGGACATCTTTTCACACCAGAAAGCAAGTAATATAAATGATTTGAGCTAAGAGAAATTATATTGACACTCTTTTGCCTAGTTCTTAGGATACTAATCCACCACATCCACTACCAGACAATTCTGAGGAAACCTCATTAATAAGCCTGCTGTGCCGGACTACAGACAATGGGGGTGGGAAAGATTACTACAGAGAGTTTGAAATCTGGCCATGTTCTCAGGCAGCTTTATGTGATGAAAGATGTTGACAATTAGATAATGTTCTTATGGCAACATCACTGCTCCATGAACTTCTGAGAGAGATTTGGCAATAATGAAAATAGATAGCATGAAACTAGCATTTACTATGTGCAAGAGAGTTTTGAGGACTTTCCCTATATCTACTAATTTAAAACTCACATTGACCCTGGGATGTATGCATTATTAGTAGTAGTAGAGTCATTTTACAGATGAATAAACTAAGATGCAAACAGATTAAGTAGTTTACTTCAGGTCATAAAGCCTAGTAAGTGGTACACCCAGGCTCTAAATCCAGGCAGTGTGAATATAGAACCCATGCTCTTAATCACCATTTTATGCTATCATCCAGCACAGCTCAGTCATGCTTTATGAGGAGCCATTGACTCTATACATGTCATAGGAAATACCATCACTTGGGAAAGAATGTTTAGAAACGTAAAAATGTTTTAACATAGTGCCATGTGTAAAAGAACAGTTTTGCTCCCAATTTTTTTCTTTGTTCACAGCACTCCCAGCACAACACACATGCACGAAAATCTCTTTTCCTTTCTAAGAACTTCAAATACATATTATTTAATTGAGGAAAAACCTCTGCGTCAGTGGAAAGTTTAGAATTTAACTCTAAGTCACTTGAACTGGTATGTAAAACTTTCTAGAGAATAGAGATTAAGTAACCCACCAACTGTCACCAAGAAAGAAATTAATATAGCTGAGATATGAATCTGTGATTCTTAGATACTAAAGCCCATATATATGTTTAAATACTGCTACATTATCTCTTACTGTGAGTCAGTTATGTAATCTCTCTTATCTTCACTTTTCTTACTGTGCAAGGATATTATAAACAGAAAATGGATATATAACTCCTACCTAAAAGATTCAAATGCACAGTACTATTACTTTATCATTTTCACTTTTCCTTTTATCATCATATTAATATTCAACCACCCATTTATTCACATTTTGCTTTTTAGCTTACAGGGATGATGATGATGGTAAGGGTAATAAAATTATAAAAGGGTAAAGAGAAAGAAGAGAAGGCAAATAGAAAAGATATTAATTTTCCTTTTTTTTTTCCTGTTACTCCTATAAGAGATAAGTGTTTCACTATAAGGAAACAAATAGAGGCTATAAGTGAGGAATACAAATGTCAGATGTAAAATAATCATGTTTCTGTGGCCCTTAGATAACTAGGCATGCAATTTTACTTATTTTAATGGAAATAAAGACTTGGGTGTTTCTCCCAAGGCATCCTGCCTTCTGAGATGGCCCGCACTCTGTCTATGGAGTGCATATCTCCCTGAATAAACCTGCTTTCACTTTAAAAAAAAAAAAAAAGACTTGCGTGTTGTTGCCTTTCTCCAGAGGGTCTGAGAATTTGGTTCAGTAAAAGTCCTGCGCTGTGACAATGAGTGAATATACTTTGTCTGCTGTTATAATAGTATCTCATAAGATAGCACCAGAGATTTTTTCCAAAGTTTACTTCTGTAGCAGAAATATCTCTTAAGAATGGCCTTCCATGAGTTGTTAAATAATTTTTGTTTCAAACAGTTTTCTGCAGGTTGAGCTGTCCCCATTTTATAAATCTGATAAATAAGTATTTATGGAATAATCTCTGCTTACTTTTGGAAATAAAGATTGAATGGATGAGTAAATTGGGTGAAAGATTTTCCAGCCCTTATATATCTTCTGAGAGTAATTGGTTCAACTAGTTTCTAAAATGCATGTTTCATTTACATCCATTTTGATAATTACCTTTTTACTTTCCACGATGTAGAAAACCAGTTTAAGTAGATATAATCTAGTACTTATGTGACAGAATCCTAATTGTCCCTAAGAGTAGATTGAAGTTTCAGGTTTCCTGAGTAACATTAATGCCACTTATCTTTAGAGTGCAGTATTCTTTACAAGAGCAAGCATCTTCTGGCAGCTTTGTTAATGGATTATGTATAGTAATAGTTCTGTTTCTTAAAAATGGTAAATGGGACTGAAAACTGTTGGCATGTCTGGAAGCCTCTATGTCTCTAATGCACCTCAGTGATGATAAGCTTATTGTTCTCAATTACCTAATATAAGAATCCATTAGAGTGTAAATGTAAATGCTGTGATGCTGTGAACCTCTTCATATAATTAATGTTTCTGAAGTTTATCAGAGATACTACAAATCTTATAACCATGTCACTAATGTTCATATAGGCAACATATGACATAACCAACAGGAATATGCTTGGTACATTTAGCAGTCCATTTAGAATGTGGCTTAGCTGTCTAGTCCTTACTGATAACCAAGTTCTAGAAATCAGTTACTGAACCATGATTATCACATTCAGATGCCTGTGCATCAATTGCGTGAAGATTTTTGTCATTTAAATACTTTATAATTAAAGGATTAATTGAGAATCATTGAACCATACCATGGAATAAAGGCATAATTTGAATGGAGAGTTCACGTAGAATAATTATATACAAACATTTTAGAATTAATCTCCAGTGTGTTTCTTAACTTCCAAACCATTCACATTGGGTTTGAAGAAACACTTAATAAGATATAACTGAGGAAAATATTCTTAGCACTATTCCATTAATGCCTCTTGATTTCGTGTTTTCTTCTGTAAGAATTTACTGCAAATTGCATTATATTTTCAGATTCTGCCTGTACTTGGTCAATGTTTAAAGCTTAGTGACAGTCGACATTATTGGTATGGGTTTCACTTTCTCTCTTTTTATCACACAGGGGGATCACTTGACCGTCTATGAATAACAAACTAGTTCTTGGTCATTTACTTGGGGATAAATCACAACTAGGCATGTTGAAGAAATGCACACTGTCTAACAAAGAATTGTGAAGTCACAGATCAGCTCTGTAAAATAAAGGAATTTACGGTGCATTTAATCTGCAACTTGAGTTGTAAAGTATTGTCAACATTAAGTGGCTTTAACTTGCAACCTGATAGGACCAGTGAAATAAGGCAAGTGTGCATTTAGGCTTGAGCAACTATATTTGGGCAGCAGATTTGGGTGATGTGAGAAAGACGTATTAAAAAAAATTAAAATCAATTGAAATTAAGTATGTAAAGGGGGTAAAAATATGCAAATAGTTTTAGTTCGTAATTTTTTTTTTTTTTTTCGGTACGCAGGCTTCTCACTGTTGTGGCCTCTCCCGTGGTGGAGCACAGGCTTCGGACGCGCAGGCTCAGCTGCCATGGCTCACAGGCCCAGCCGCTCTGCGGCATGTGGGATCCTCCCGGACCGGGGCACGAACCCGTGTCCGTGTCCCCTGCATCGGCAAGTGGACTCTCAACCACTGCGCCACCAGGGAAGCCCATGAAAAGAATTATTAGATATTTCTCTGCCTTGATTTCCTTATGTTTTAAGTGGGAATGATAGCATTGTCTACCTCGTTGACTTGTCGCTAGAATAAAATATGTTAATATATTTAAAGCATTTAGAGCAATGCCTGGCACAGAGTTAGTGCCCAATAAGGATTCATGTTAGAAAAGACTTATATCAGTCATTGTTCATTTTACAAAAATAGAAATAGAAATTGTTTTTGGTATTTCAGGCACAAAATAGGTTATTAGAAGAAGTCGGACATTTACAAACTTGTTGGAAAGGCTAGAAGTGTGAAAATAAAGAGGATGCCACAAAGGGTTTAGGTCGTATCATAGAAATTCTGTTTGAGAGGTCAAGAATGTGCTCTGCTACCCAAAATTCAGAAATATTCAAGAATCTACCACCAAAGTCATAACTGACCAGAAGCTTTGCAATTGGTGACTAAAAAATCAGAGTCTGATTAGCCATTACAAAAATTCGTGTCAGCAAAAGACTTTAATAATCATTAAGCATTATCCATTGCAGTAAGAATTATCCATTGTTGTTGCCAGAGAAATAATGTCTTCTGTCTGATTTTTATCTTTCAAATCTGTTGTTATATTTATTTGTTTATTTTTTAGATTTCACATATACAGCATTGGGCCTGCATAGAGCTCTTCCTTCAAAGGTGAGCAAAAAAAAAAAAAAAAAAAATCCATTCTGAGGCTTATTAAAAAAAAAAACTCTTAAACTCTTATAAGTGGAAATTTTTAACATTTAAAGTTTTATTAAATAAAAAATTAATTAAAGACAAAGCCCATTCACAATAGTAACAGAATATAGAAGGCCAAGAAATGTAACACATAAGCAGAAAACTACAAAAATTTTCTGAAAGGGTAAAAACATAAAATATGTGAAGAAACATCAAATATCTAGAAGAAAATATTAAGTATTTTAAAGAAAAACATTCTTCAAGAATTAATATTCGGGCTCCCCTGGTGGCGCAGTGGTTGAGAGTCCGCCTGCCGATGCAGGGGACACGGGTTCGTTCCCCAGTTCGGAAAGATCCCACATGCTGTGGAGCGGTTGGGCCCGTGAGCCATGGCCGCTGAGCCTGCGTGTCTGGAGCCTGTGCTCTGCAACGGGAGAGGCCACAGCAGTGAGAGGCCTGCGTACCGCAAAAAAAAAAAAGAATTAATATTCAATGTAAGTAAACTGAAATAGTTATAGTATTCTTCAAAAAAGAAGACAAAAATATACTACACTATGTAAAATTATTAAAATAGCAGTAATAAGGGTTAACATCATGAATATTAAGCTATATTACAACCAGAAATAAGAGAGTATGAGACTAATAAATAGAAAAGTGTCACAAAAATAAAATGCAATGACTGAGAAAGGAACCCACACGTATCATTGTGATGAGAAAGGGAGGGTTGTACATGATGTTAGAAGAAACTGTTAAGGTCTGAAGAAAAATAAACTCAACCTATCCTCTTCAAATAATTTCCATACACATAAAAGTTAAATGTAGGGCTTCCCTGGTGGCGCAGTGGTTGAGTCCACCTGCCGATACAGAGGATGCGGGTTCATGCCGTGGTCCGGGAAGATTCCACATGCCACGGAGCGGCTGGGCCCGTGAGCCATGGCCGCTGAGCCTGCGCGTCCGGAGCCTGTGCTCCACAACGAGAGAGGCCACAATGGTGAGAGGCCCGCGTAACGCAAAAAAAAAAAAAAGAAACGTTAAATGTAAAAAAATATATTAAAACTATAAATTAATGTAATTATTGATTTTTAAATGTTGGAAAATAGATAATTTTCCAGTATTAACACTCAAAGGAAAAATAATCCCAAAGTGAAGAAAAGAGTAGATATAAGAATATAAGCACAAAAAACTCCTGTACTTAAAAGGCAGCAGGGCTTCCCTGGCGGTGCAGTGATTGAGAGTCCGCCTGCTGATGCAGGGGACGCGGGTTCGTGCCCCGGTCCGGGAAGATCCCACATGCCGCAGAGTGGCTGGGCCCATGAGCCATGGCCGTTGAACCTGCGCGTCCGGAGCCTGTGCTGCACAACGGGAGAGGCCACAACAGTGAGAGGCCCGCGTAACGCAAAAAAAAAAAAAAAAAAAAGTAGCAACATGGAGGTGGCTTGCAAACACCATGAGTTTAAGAGTTTGTTATTTCCACTGTAAAACTGTGATATAAATTAAAAATAAAGAAACTGAGAACGATATTTACTACAAATGGAAAATGATCAATCTCACTAATAAGGAAAGAAGTAAATATTTAATATTGGAATACTATTTTCATAAATTTAATTAGCATAATATGTTGTTAAATTAAAATGTACAGGGTTGATTAATGAATCATATACTTGGGGCTGAAAAAAATATTGGCACAACTATTGAGTAAATATTTGACAATCTATATAAATAATGATAATATATTCAAATACACTAAATCCATTGATGGGTGCTCTATCTTAAGGAAATAATCTAAAATGTGACAAAAATTATAAGTAAATATTCATCATGGTATTATTAATATTTAAAATTTCCATAGAGATAAAGTTAAATTTTATAAAAATTTATTGAGTTGCACTATGAATGAAGAATTAATATAACACTTGGGCTTCCCTGGTGGCACAGTGGTTGAGAGTCTGCCTGCCGATGCAGGGGACTTGGGTTCGTGCCCCGGTCCGGGAAGATCCCA
>RJWK010020068.1:0-31804 GCA_004363435.1 Platanista minor
CCTGCGTCTCCCTCCTCCCCACCCTCCCCATCCCACCCATCCAGGTGATCACAAAGCACCGAGCTGATCTCCCTGTGCTATGCGGCTGTTTCCCACTAGCTATCTGTTTTACGTTTGGTAGTGTACATATGTCCATGCCACTCTCTCTCTTTATCACAGCTTACCATTCCCCCTCCCCATATCCTCAAGTCCATTCTCTAGTAGGTCTGTGTCTTTATTCCTGTCCTGCCCCCAGGCCCTTCACGACACTTCTTTTTTTCTTAGACTCCATATATATGTGTTAGCATACGGTATTTGTCTTTCTCTTTCTGACTTACTTCACTCTGTATGACAGACTCCAGGTCCATCCACCTCATTACAAATATCTCCATTTCGTTTCTTTTTATGGCCAACAGACTTCTTCTCACAGGTCTTTGCTTTTTATTTGAATAGGTTTGCTTTCCCTAAAAAATTTCAAGTATGTGACCTTGATTCAAACTGGGTCACATGACACCTAGTTACAAGAGAATCCAGAAAATATTTTTGCTTTCTGGTCTTTGTGGTAAAGAATGGCAGGGAAGGAGCAGGATGGCTGTAAGGTGGCCAACTCAAAGTGTTTACCACTGAACTGGGTCCTACAGTAAAATAAGGAATGCTCCCAGGACCGTGAAAGAATGAACAAAAATTTTAATCTCTACTTTCAGTGAATTTGATTTCATCTTATCTTAGAAATGATCGTGAATACTGATGGAACTCGATTTTGACAGTTTCCTTTATAAACATTCCATTAACCAAAAGCAATTGATTGTTTTGGGAGGCACACATCCATTAAAATGAGTGTGTGGGGGGAGAAGACAATCAGAAGACAGAAATGAAGAATTATTGCGAAATGTGAAATCACTGCCCAAAGAGAAATAGCAAAAATAATTGCTGGCATTAATTACTAGGTATGTAGCACTTCAACGCCACTCAGAAATAAATGAATAGGACTTCCCTGGTGGCGCAGTGGTTGAGAGTCCGCTGCCGATGCAGGGGGCACGGGTTCGTGCCCCGGTCCGGGAAGATCCCACATGCCGCGGAGTGGCTGGGCCCGTGAGCCATGGCCGCCGAGGCTGCACGTCCGGAGCCTGTGCTCCGCAACGGGAGAGGCCACAACAGTGAGAGGCCCGCGCACCGCAAAAAAAAAAATAAAATAAATGAATAATGTGTGGAGAGCTAATACAGCTAATAGTGGGATGATGTTTTGCCATCCAGTGGAGACCTGTGTGTGTTACAGCATTTAAATAAAATCTGCTTTCTGAGAGAGGCTGTCATTCACCCCAACATGATGGGATGCTTCTGTGGAATAAACTGTCTATTTTGCAATCAGATGGTAACTTCTACACTTTTGCTTTGGAAGATCAACAATCTATCTTTGTTTTGTGGAGGTATTTTTGTGCTCAGTAGAATGGCTTAAAGGGATGATAATTAACAGGTGGTGAGGACCAGGAACAAATGAATTGTGAGTTTCTGGAAAAGCACCAGCTGTATTCTAAAAGAAGATGTTTGACTCAAATTGGCAGTAAATCAAGGTCTTCTGAAGCTTGAAGTAGTGTGTTCCCATGCGGACCGATCAGGTTCCTTTGAATCTTCTGTCACTGTTGCTTTCATCTTCCCTGGTCAACATGAGAAGGACATTTGCATTGCAAGAAAAATGGAGCCCTAGGACATGTTAAGAGCAGAAGAATGGGTGCTCTTGATGGAAACTGAAAACCAATTGAATGTGCTATCTTTTTCCTAGAACGTTCTTCTCAGTCTTCAACTAGTGTCTCCCTCTTACCATTCGGGTCTCCATCCGAATGTCACCTCCTCAGGGAAGCCCTCCCACCTAGCACACAACTATTCCCGAGCGACCACGTTTATATCTTTCCTAAAGTTTTCACAGTTTGTTCTTAGTTTGTTAATGTCCCCGTTTGTCTGTTTAGTTTGTCTCTCCCACTAGTTTTCCAATAAATTGACAGCACGAACCATGCTCATTTATTATTTTAAAATATGCATTTGATCGTCTTCAATTTCTTTCATCCCTGTCTTATAGCTTTCAGAGTCCAGGTCTTTTGCCTCCTTAGGTAGATTTCTTCCTAGGTATTTCATTCTTTTTGATGTGATGGTAAATAAGATTGTTTTCTTAATTTCTCCTTCTGATACTCTCTAAGGCGTATATAGCTGTCAGTTTACAGGCAAATTTTTTATTGGGTTTGATTCTAAGTGCACCTAACTCTTAGACTGCCACAAAGAATTTAAAATCTTATTGGGGCAGTGAACACTTATACCTGTGTGAGAAGCAAGGGGTGGGAGGCATGGGAAACCATCGGGACTGGGGTGAACTGGGGGGGGGGTCCTTATTCTCAGATCCAGCTGATTGTTGCCACATAGGAATTCAGGCCAGGATTAAGGATATCTAACAGAAGGAGAGAGGGCTGAAATATGGTTGTTTATCTAAAATCTCACTCTTAAAAAAACATTGGGAACTAATTAAGGTCAAGTTTAATCACAGTGCACCTAAACGGTGCTTTATAGAGCACCTATAGTTTCTCTGAAAATTGCCAGTGTTCAATCTCTGACCTCCATATTTTCACTCTTTCAAAAAGCCAAAGCTTCTTTTAGAGACTATGGTATCATTAGATTAAAGCTCCCCTTCCATCCCAGGAAGTTGATATATAATGATTCCAACGTACTTTGTACTCACCTTTTTTTTTTTTTGCGGTACACGGACCTCTCACTGTTGTGGCCTCTCCCGTTGCGGAGCACAGGCTCCGGACGCGCAGGCTCAGCGGCCGTGGCTCACGGGCCCAGCCGCTCCGCGGCATGTGGGATCTTCCTGGACCGGGGCACGAACCCATGTCCCCTGCATCGGCAGGTGGACTCTCAATCACTGCGCCACCAGGGAAGCCCTGTACTCAACTTTTAAAAATGTTTATATGGCTAGATATAGTTATATGGGGAAATTCAATTTCTATCAGAAACCCCACTTTGTGTTAGAAAATTAAGTAAATCCAGTGTGAGAAATCAGAGCTACAATATGTACCATGTAGAAGAATTAAGCATGTGTTTAAATCCATTCTGCTCATTCAGCCAATAAAATTGTAAAATGCTATTTTGCATTCATGGTTACAATCAGATACGGGGTGAAGGGCTTTCTGGAAAACTGTGTATAAAATTACTTATTTGGCGTATTCAATTTTAATATTGCAAATTGTGCGCTGCTTTTTAAGAGTTTGTACCTACGTGAAGCTGGCTTAAAGAATAAGAATTTGAAAATAGGCCTGCTTCCCCTAGACAGGCGTTACTGCAGTGCATATCTGTATCGAATGAATTTAATTATACATAGGCGTCTTCAATGATTGTTAACTCATGGGCATTTTTATTACATTATCCGGAATTAAGGATGGCTGAATAATCTTTACTATCACAAACAGGCTTGTAAATCATGGTTTTAGAAAAATTTTTTTCACAGTGGAGACTCTTGCGCTTCTGGTATAATTCCTAATTTTCTTAGAGTTGCATCACGAGTTGAAGTAACCAAGCAGGGACATAGTTCAGAGAGTGAAATCCTTTCTGCTACAAAATACAGTGGAATAAAGTGCTTGGATATTACATTTTCAGCTTATTATTTTCCCTTTAGAAATCTTAATTTCCTTGTGTTGAATTTTATTTATTTATTTATTTATTTATTTTTTGGCTGCATTGGGTCTTTGTTGCTGTGTGCAGGCTTTTCTCTAGTTGTGGCGAGCGGGAGCTACTCTTCGTTGCGGTGTACGGGCTTCTCATTGTGGTGGCTTCTCTTGTTGTGGAGCATGGGCTCTAGGTGCCCGGGCTTCAGTAGTTGTGGCACGTGGGCTCAGTAGTTGTGGCTCACGGGCTCTAGAGCGCAGGCTCAGTAGTTGTGGCACACAGGCCCAGCTGCTCTGTGGCATATGAGACCTTCCCTGACCAGGGCTTGGACCCGTGTCCCCTGCGTTGGCAGGTGGATTCCCAACCACTGCACCACCAGGGAAGCCCTGGGTTGAACTTTTAAAGTTTTATTTTATATTTTAATAGGGATTGTCATTTCTATCTTTTCCGCCCCCTTTTTTGGAGTGATTGATGAAACATTACTGAAATGTTTAACAAGAATGTGGTGAACGCTTGTCAGGGTGAAAGATAATGGCCTCATTGTGGTCCTGATGGCCACAGCACTTTGACCTGTGTCCCGCCCCCTCTCTTATGGATTCAAGGAGAGGTGTTGATTTTTCAGTCTGTTCAGGTCTTTACTTGTTAGGAGGGAGGGGCAACTTCTTTACATGCAGAACTCTTGAATGTAATTGATGCACAAAAGAAGCTGTGCATGAGTCACGCATATGATTGGATGAGTTTGGACATATGTACGGTAAGTCCCCTACATACGAACCTTCAAGGTGCAAACTTTCAAACTTCTGAACGTGCGTTCAGGCGTGAGGGCATTTGCAGCTCGCCCTCCGTCTCCTATTGCTGAGGATACTTCAGCTCTACCGTCTCCCACCTCCTCTCTCTCCTCCAGTCAGTAATGCTTCTTGCCTGTTCACTCGATGCCAGCCCCTGGATGCCAGCTGTTGTACTGGTACTACTGTACTCTTCAAGGGACTGTAATGTAAGATTAAAAATGTTTTCTTTATTTTTGTGTGTTTGTTTTTATGTACAGTGTATTATTTGTGTGAAAAGTATTATAAACCTATTAGAGTACAGTACTATATAGCCAACTGTGTTAGTTGGGTACCTAGGCTAACTTTGTGGGACTTACGAACAAATTGGACCTCTACATGCGCCCTCAGAGCAGAACTTGTTTGTATGTAGGAGACTTACTGTATATGCCCATGATACTGTCACTGCCATCAAGGTATTAAACATGTCCATCACCTCCAAAAGTTTCCTCTTGTCCCTTTTATTTGGTTTTGTTTTGTTTTGTGTTAGCATTAGATCTACCCCCTTAAAAATATTTTAAGTACACAACATCGTATTGTTAACCATAGAACCTACATTGTACAGCAGCTTTCTAGAATTTATTCCTCTTGGATAACTGTGACTTTACGCCCATAGGACAATAAGTCACCATTTTTCCCTCCCCTCTCCCCACCTCCATCTATGAGCTTGTCTATTTTAGATACATCATATACATGGGATTATGCAGTATTTGTCCTTCTGTGTCTGGCTTATTTCACTTAGAATAATGTCCTCCAGGTCTATCCCATGTTGTCACATATGGCAGGACTTCCTTCTTTTTAAATACTGAATAATATTCCATTGTATGTATGTATCATGTTTTCTTTACCCATTCATCGGTCGATGGACATTTGGGCTGTTTCCATGTCTTGGCTATTGTGAATAATCCTGCAATGAAAATAGGTGTAAAATATCTCTTTGAGATCCCCTTCAGTTCTTTTGAATATACACCCAGAAGTGGAATTGCTGGGTCATACAGTAACTCTGTCTTTAATTTTTTGAGGAACCTCCGCACTGTTTTCTATAGTGGGTACACCCTTTGACACTGCCACCAACAGAGCACAAGGGTTACAATTTCTCCACCTCCTCACCAACACTTGGTATCTTTGTTTTTTTGATAATGGCCAGCCTAACAGATGTGAGGTGATATCTCACTTTGGTTTTGATTTGCTTTTCCCTAGGGTTTAGTGATGTTGAGAACCTTTTCATATACCTGGTGGCCATTTGTATATCGTCTTTGGAGAAACATTTATTCAGGTCCTTTGCCCGTTTTTTAATTGTGTATTTATTTATTTATTTATTTCCGTTATTGAGTTGTAGGAGTTCCTTAGAAGCTGTCTTACCAGTTTAAACTTGAAGGCTGTAAGCTGGATTCAGCTGGTGGGCCCCAGTATAAATTATGAAATATAACACATCTGTAAATGTTGGTATGTCAAAAAGTCTATAGGCACACAAATGTGGGAGACATTAGCTCTGCCTGTGTGTGTATATCCACAAGGAGACAGGGAAGGTTACATAGTGAAGATGCTCTTGGGAGTAAGCCTTGTAGGAGGCCCAACAAGTTGCAGAGAAAGGAGGATCTGGAGCTCCTGGAGGCCCAGTCGCCCTCTAAGGAGGCTGGAGATGTTTCCATTGCCGTGCCCTTATCAGTTCACTTCAGAACAGTGGAAAGAAGGGAAAGAGTTGTCAGGAGTGATTTGCAGAAGTGATGGAGAAGTGCTTTAGTGCAAATGTTAACCTGGAAAAAACAATCAAACACATGCATTTCAAGGGTGAAAAGATGCACATCTTTTTCTGATGTTTTCCCCTCACCTCTTAATGAAGGTGAATTATTTAACACAGTTGCTAATTCTCCAGTTTCCAACTTAATGAGACTTACCAGCCCAACGTTTGGCACATTCTTTTCTATTAAGCTTTCAACTAAACCCCAGAGATAAAAGGTGTTTTACTTCAAAGAAATCTGATTTTTTTTTTCAATCTGGTAATTTCAACTGGCATAAATTCAAGCATGCCATATCAGACCTCAGTGAAATCCACGTTAGCTGTTTCCCTGTTTGTTTTCAAAGTCCTTAGGAACAGTTCTCTTCTGGGCTTTAACTGGCCTTTGTGAAGGAAATCAGTAACATTTGAGTGTGTGGATAAACACATTTGTAGAAGTCTACAGATTGAGGGCCTGGACTATTAAGGCAGATCTGGAAAATATAAGAGAATAGCTTAGAGAATTAACAAAATATTGGAGAATATAATAGGATTAAAAAAAAAAACAGAAAGTCAGATTTATCTAGATTGGTAACCCTGAAAAGTCTAGTCGCAGTCACTGGATTGAAAGGTCGCTGTATGCTTTGGGGGTTCTGTTTCCAAGGTCCCCCCAGTGCTGCCTACAGCAGACACAGCTGGGGGTGGAGGACAGGAGACAGAGGGGAGGCAGGGACCACCTTTGTCACTGACCACTGGCGCCCCACTCATGCCAACAGAGTGGGAACCCCACAGGCTTGAACTATCTGTGCTGGGAGATGTGATGGAGTTTCCTTTCCCTGATCTTTGCTGGAATAGGATGTGCGTCCTGTATCTTCATGCACTGGGGTCGAAGTTTGGTTTGAAATTAGGCGATAGAGCTGCTCACTGCTCCCGCTGCCCCTGATCCCTTGTTCAGAGTCAGAACACAAGCACGATCTTTGGCATGGAGAAGACTTGATTCAGACTTGGCCTTGGCAAGCACCGTTAAATGTCTTTGATCACGGTGCTTCTCTCTTTCTCCTCTTAGCTTTCTCCTTGATAAATACAGATGGAAAAAAAAAGCGGGGGGCGCTTTGGAAAGTTGGAGGAGAACGAGGGTGAGAAAGAAATGTGACAACAACAGACAGGGTGCCCTCAAGACTGTCGCACACTAAGAGACATCAAATATTACAGTATAACGACTGTATTTATATTCTTGTGGGAGAATAGATGGTGGAAGTGCAGAATTTAAAACCCATACTTTTGACTCATAAAGACTGAACAGTAAGAAAGAAAGAGATGTGTCCCCACCACCCACAGGTTGAGTCCATCATAATCTACATCCCAAGACGTCAAAACTGCAGACTTTCCTTTCCACCTGAATTTGCCCCAAATGTCACCCATTCGTTGACTCATTCCAAAGAGTCTTTTGTGATCCTCAGGGGAGAAAGAGCTTTTCATGCATCAGCAAGCTGGCTTTGCAATGAAATTTAATACGCATCTGAAAGGAGGCCAATATATTTTTTTAAAAGAGATCAAATATACCTTTGAAAATAAAAGGAGTCCCAGTATTTGTGCAGAAGAAGAAAAAGGAGTGAACTTGGGAGATCTATAAAGGAGCCATGATGGCTGTTTGATGGAGAACAAGAGGAAAGATATTTTTTTTAATTAATTGGGTTTTTAAACAAATTAATGACAGGAAATTCTTTTGACTTATGGAACCAGTTGTCCACATCAGTATTCCCAGGGCCTAAGTGTTCAATAAAGAAATCTTGGCTAGAACCATCAAAGCCAAGAATTCAACATTCACATCAACCTCATGACCTGTGATACTGCTTATTATCAACTATTTCCAGGATGAGCTAACTGGGGCATTGAGACAATACATACCTTGCCCAAAGTCCCCAGGTGAGAAAATAGTAGAGCTGGGATTTGAACCCAAGAAGTCTGATCTCAGAGTCTGAGACCTCAACTTCTCAAAGTGACATGACTGGACAGGAGAGAGAAAGGAATCAGAATAAAGCAGGAGCAAAAATATATGTGAGAAGAGAGAAAAGAAAGGCACATCGCTTTGGCCACCAGAAGGTCATCAGTGATCTTCTAGGGGCAATTTCAGAAGACTGTCTGGATGGGAAGCATGAGAATGAGAATGGGAAGAATGAGGAATAAATGTTGAGGTGAGACCTGGTACATTGAAACCAACAAGGTGATAATTTCCCGAAGGTGACAGCAGATAAGGACAAGGATTGAGTCAGGAAATGCAGAGCCATCCCACCTGATAGTCCCTGTTGCTTCCAAGAATTGGGAAGCAGGAGTTTCCCTGAGAGCTGGGAGTGTGGGAAGTGATTCAGAGATTGGGAAAGGGGCTTGGTGAGGAAGATGCCTGGATTCATGTTCTAGGAGAGTTGAGTGGCCTTGGGGGTCAGCTCAGGGATGGAGACCAGGAACTAGTAGAGAAATCAAGAATATCTTGAGAGATTCTCCTCTAGCCCCTGACAGCCGGGGCATGGGTATGGCCTAGGTAGGTGTTTGAAGTCCTCAGGAGTGTTTAATTGTCTGGGTAAGCATCGTGGAAAGACGAGAGGACCAGGTCGTGGATGGTCTTCGTACAAGGATAATTAAGAGGCTTGCTCGTGAGATCCACACAGAACAGAAAGTTCATCAAGAAGGGATGTAACGCACAGGAAAAACAGGGAAGGGTTGAAAGAGAATGGGGCTTTGTGAGAGTTAAGGGCAGATCTAACGAAGGAAGGCACGGGAGTGGTGCTGCCTGTAGTGGGTGTGACTTGGGATGAGGGTTCACTGCTACAGCATGTCAGTGAGGGTCTGCGCAGGGTTTAAGTCTGACGTGCAATCCGTAGGATTCTGTAGGCTTCCCAGGGACACGCCAGGCTGGGGTGAGGTTCTGAGTTCATCTCCGCATCTTGCCTAAGGGGGTTCCTTGTCTCCCTCCCGAGGCTAAAAGTGTCAGCGAGGTACCCATTTAGCCAGTAAAAAGAAAAAATGCCAATCATTCCTGGATGACCTTGGATTTACTCACGTTCTGAATTGTAGGTTTTTGGGGTTTTTTTTCAGGAATGATCCTCTCAGGTGAAATATTTTCTTTTTACATGTTTATATATTTTTAAATATTTAATTTTATATAGATGAGATCATGTGAACTGATTTAGAAACTGTGATTTTACTACTCTGGATTTGGGTTAAATGGTCTATAAAATAAAGATCATCATAACACCCACATCACCGAGTAGCATAAAGATAAACTGAGATCATATTGTTAAAAAGACTCATACATAATGTCTCCCTTCTCTGGTTCAGATCCCAAGCCCCGATGTCAGAGAGAATTAGTTGAAAATTGCTGGTGTTTTTATTTTCCTGGCGAAATTGGTACCATAATGGAGCAGTGTCATTAGCTAAGTTTACAATCTATTCAGCCAATCAGCTGTGAAATAACTTGGTTCTTGAAGATTTATTACTAATTTGTGTGATACCCATTATTTCCAATTATTCAAATACAGTCCTATTGAATTAGCATTAAACTATGTTTCAAATGTGAATAAAATATAACTTCCATATGTATTTGCAAAGCTGGAAGTTTTCTGCTCCCTTATTGGTTTACATGAGACCTTTCCCAGGGAAATGTCTTGGCAAGTCCCCTTGGGCTGGGGACGTCTCTGTGGGACCAGTTACTAAGTGACCGGCTGTAAAGATTCAGGGCTGGCAAGGTGATGCTCAGTGGGGAGCTCTGGCAAAGAGCCCGTTTGTCCTGAGGTCACGGGGATTGGAGAGCTCTGAGAGCAGAGGGATGTGAGGCTGGAGAGAGGTGGGGTGGGACCCAGCGGGTTGGCAGGAGGCAGAGTGATGGGCCTTTTCCCCACAGCCCTGGATGCCCTCAGTCAAGGAACTAAATAAGAGTGTGTCCTCTTCGGCACGATTGACATCTGGGGTTGGAGAACTCTGCTGTGGGAAGGCTGTCCTGTGCATTGCAGGCTGTTTAACAGCATCCCTGGCCTCTACCTACCTACTGTCATCCCCTTCCAGGACACGACAACAAAAAATGTCTCCAAAGAGTGCCAAACATCCGCTGGACAAGGGTGCAGAATTTACCCCGTTTGGGAACCACTGAGCTAAACCTCTGAAATCCTTGTTAGGAATGGACATTACTGAACCAGAAAAACAGGCTCAGTTTGGTGTCTGTATTGACACAGGGAAAAGAGAAAGAAACACGGGACAGAAGAATTACCCAGAAGTGACCGTGGGGAAGTGAGGCCCTCAGGTATTTGCAGATGGGGTATGTGAGTGGGCAAGGGGTGTTTGTGGGTGCAGGGTGGGGAGCATCCCATGTTCTGGCCGAGGGTCACCACGTACAATTGTGCAGGTTGCAAGCAACTCTGGGGGGGTCATAGTTCATATTCACAGTGATCTTAGATTTTCAGAATACTCCGGACAATGTTCTGGCAGACTGTGGCAAACTTTCTTGAGAAAGGCGTTTTTCTATTTGTTTGTCTTTTTTTTTTTTTTTTTCCTAATCCACCCTTTAAAAGTACCACTTGGGGGCTTCCCTGGTGGCGCAGTGGTTGAGAGTCCACCTGCCGATGCAGGGGACACAGGTTCATGCCTCGGTCCAGGAGGATCCCACATGCCGCGGAGCGGCTGGGCCCATAAGCCATGGCCGCTGAGCCTGCGCATCCGGAGCCTGTGCTCTGCAACGCGAGAGGCCACGACGGTGAGAGGCCCGCGTACCGCAAAAAGAAAAAAAGTACCACTTGGGTGAGCTATGGAGCTGTATATGAGAAATCAAATTACATTGATGTAAATATTTAGGGAAAGGGAGCTTTATTAGAAATGGCCGAGTGAGCTGCAGAGTGAGTGAAAGAGTGAGATTTGGAAGGACGTGTTAAGAAAGTCTTAACAGTACTTCCAACTAGAGTTGGAAGCTCTGGTTGAGCTCTGGGCCCAATCATTGAGCTCTGGGCCCAATGATCCTCGGGCAACTTTCTCCTTATATATCTATGAATCAACTGGGTATGACTTCTGCAATTAAAAACAATAAAAATCAGTTAAAAATGCAATAAATTTGAAAAGTATCTTTATAATTAAAATCTCGCAAATTACCTACGTGTTTCAAAGAAGCCACAAGCATGTTGGGGGCCTTAAGTGGCATAAATGACTTCAGAGAATTAGGATTTTCCCCAAACGACTGCTTCTGCAGGACAATTTTGAACATTTCCAGACCCCATCACAGGCTTGCTATGACTTGTTTCTGCAAAGCCAAAAGGAAGCTCTTTTATGTGGAAACTGACTGAGGATTTTCTTCTGGTCCACATGTAACAACCTTCCTCACCTCCTCCCAATTTCCAGGTGATGGATGTGCTGGGTTGAATCCCATTCATTTGCAACTGTATTTAGGGAATGCAATCGATTAAACGGAAAGGTGTTTGATGATGAAAATGATACACTTCTCACATCCACAGACTCTATGAGCTCGGATTTTATTAGGTGTCAAAAGTTAGTCCATTGTAGGTCAAATTCACCCTCAGATTTCCCATTAGCTCCTAACAAGTTAAGGTCCAGCTGAGGGATACAGGCTTTTTTTTTTTTTTTTTTTTTTTTTGCGGTACACTGGCCTCTCACTGTTGTGGCCCCTCCCTTTGCGGAGCACAGGCTCCGGACGCGCAGGCTCAGCGGCCACGGCTCACAGGCCCAGCCGCTCCGCGGCATGTGGGATCCTTCCAGACTGGGGCACGAACCCGCGTCCCCTGCATCGGCAGGCGGACTCTCAACCACTGTGCCACCAGGGAAGCCCCAGGCTTCTTGAAAGAAAGGGATTGCCAAATACTGCAATTTTATCCTCATACTCATCAAGAACCTTGTTATAAGACAAAAAGAATGGAAATTACTTCCTATACCTCCAACTCAATGGTGCAACGGGGGTGGCCTGGTGCCCTCCTGCCCCCTTACGTACAGCTTAGAAGCACATTTTTCAAGGGTTTTTAATTGGTTCCGGAGTTTGTACATCCCTTTCAAAGGAATCTCTTATTTAGATTCTTTGTCTTTTAAATCAGACTCCAACAAGTTAATCAGGCAACCCAGCAGGATGGGTGGAATGTTCCTTATTCCATGGGACTTCATAGGCTTTGAAAACTTGTCTGTTATCTTTTTTACTCGTTTTTGATGCCTATGCTTTGAGCTCCTGCTCACACATCTCTCACATAAACAGAAGCCACTACTGAAATCTTTCTGCTATTAATATATATATATATATATATATATATATATATATATATATATATATATATATGGAAGAATAAAATGTTTGGTGTATTACTTGGAAAAACAATACACCCAAGAGTTGCCTAACTGTGGTCTTGAACTAAGGATAGGCAAGAGACTCACAGATCATCCATCTTTCTTTAAAAATTTTTATTGGAGTATAGTTGTTTTACAATGTTGTGTTTGTTTCAGGTGTACAGCAAAGTGAATCAGTTATAAATATACATATATCCACCCTTTTTTAGATTCTTTTATGGCTAAAAAGCACATGAAAGGATGCTCAACATCACTAATTATCAGAGAAATGCAAATCAAAATTACAGTATCACCTCACACTGTCAGAATGGCCATCATCAAAAAATCTACAAATGATAAATGCTGGAGAGGGTGTGGAGAAAAGGGAACGCTCCTACACTGTTGGTGGGAATGTAAATTGATACAGCCCCTACGGAGAACAGTATGGAGGTTCCTCAAAAAGCTAAAACTAGAGCTACCATCCATTCTTAAAACAAAATTATGTCTTTGCTCAGAACAAAGAATTTAAACAATCTCATGCAATCATTCATTCTCTAAGCATTTATTGAATGTCTAATATTACCCCCTGGTTAGGTTTCCTGATTCATAAGCTCCTGGGGGCGAAGACTAGTGAAGAGGTGGTTCTATTACACGATGAGTACTTTATCTGGACCCTGAACATGGTATCTCAGGAATCCCTAGGAATGTAATTTGGAGGCTTCTCAGGAAAATCTCAGTTCCCAAATTGGACTCCCATCTGCCTTTTATTTATGTTTTTTTTTTTTTTACCCCTCCAAGGGAAGAGATGAGGGTAATAGATGGTGTCAAACTCATCACACTCATTCCTATAAAATATCTATATTGCAACACACAGGGCACATGGATAAGATGCAATTCATTTCTTAAATCTCCTTTGATGTGTTCAAGCACTTTTGGCGGAAAAGTGGCCCTGAACAAATCAGAGGGGGGACATATCCCTTTGTGTCTCAAATGATGCAAAAGAAAGTTGAAACTGGATTTTATGCATGCAGGAAATAATGGATTTGGGCTTAGATGAAGGATGTTAACAAATATCAGTGATGTACAGCTTCTTCCCTGGAGGAAGGAGTTCCTTTTTTTCCCACCAGGGCAGAGGGTCCCCCACGGCACGTAGGTAGTGGGCTGCAGTGTCCCCCGTCTCCCACCCACAGCTGTAAGAAAAGCCAGCTCAGAGCCTCAGGACTGACAACTGGAAGTTTCTCCTTCCACGGAGAAGGTAGCAGTCTGGGTGCTGCATGTGACAGCAAATGAGTGGAAGGTAACCCCGTTGGACCACTTTCTGTGTCCATCTCCTTGGGATCCAACAAATGAAATTATTCAGCCCAGAAGCATTTTTAACTTTGACATCTCTTTAAAAAAAAATTTAGGAAGGGTCAAGGGAGCATTCCTCTAAGAAGGATGCCTCTAGGTTGAATAATAGAAAATTAAGGTTGGAGGAGAAACAGATGGGGATGTATTTGAGTAGTGAAGGTTGGACCAGGCAGAAGGAAAAGGGCATGTTCATTCTTCAAAGATGGGAGTCGCTTAGCTCGGCACCTGCGGAGATTTCAATGTGGCTTGAGGCTGGGCTCCAAAGGAAACAGTTGTGTATCACCAGACAGGACGGGAAAGAGGGGCTGGGTCTTTCAGGGACCTATAAACAATGAAGGCGTTTGGACTCTAGCCAAGAGCGATAAGGAACCTTCAACGATTCTTTAAAAAATCGATGGTCAAAGTCAGAATTCAACTTTGAAGCATCACTCTGGAGAATGGAAAAAGAAGGAATTCAGATGAGTCAGCAGAGGAAGCCAGGAGAAGTGCTAGTCTGTCCCGAGTCTCCCCAGCTGCATGTGTGTCTTCTCCCAACTTCTGGCCAAACTCAAGAAGCAGGGGCCGAGTCCTTACATAGCATTCTTAGGCAGTTCCCAGGACTCGTGTGATCTCATCCCTACTAAATCCATCTTATATTTTGTATCATTTGCTTTACCTCTTCTTCTCTGATAAAACCCTGACTTCTTCAGATGCCCAGTGTGACATTTATACCACAGGTGTGAGAGATATTAAGATATATGGATAAACATTTGATTTCATCATTATGGTGACGTTCATTCTTGTTCTATACAAAAAGAAGCATAATTGGGACAGCAGATGCATAATTGTATGGATGTTTTGGCCTATTACAAAGGGAAAATAAGTATTAAAGTTAAAAAAAAGTCAATTTATAGTAAAAAATATATATATAAGAGCAAAGTAAATAATAGAACATGTGGTCCTTGTACAGAGCAGAGTATGACACATGAATGACCTCAGTGTGGGAAACTGAGTCTGAGAAAACTAAGAACCTTAAACAGAGGGTATTTCACCAAAGCTTTGAGTTTCTCAAAGTTTCCATGTGATGCAATATTATCCTATAAACAGAAGCTCTTCAAAATTAATATGAATGCTCTATGCACTTGCACTACACTTCAGAAAACATTAAAATTGTTTATTTTTTAGATTTAGATTTTCTTTCCTAGTGGTTTTTCTGGAGCAGGTGAATTTCAGCAGGACCTAGCATCCAACGACACACAGGAAGTGCTCATTGGGAAGCAAGAGTACCCACAAATCTGACCACGTGGCCCCCTTGTCACTGATGGGGGGACCGGGCCTGTGTTCTGGGGGGCAGGGACAGGGGTAACTATTCCAACGTTCTCAGGAATTTCAAGAGCCTGGGTGTAATCGAGGTCCTGACTCAGCCCAGGCAGCTGGATAGGGATCCCCCTCAGCTCCTGCTGTGCTTTGTTCCTGAGGCTTGGAAGTGGTGTCACATAATAAACCTTGTCACAGCACAGCTGTCTTGGCAATAACATGACACCAAAATCACAGGCAACAAAGGCAAAAATAGAGAAGTGGGACTCCATAAAATGAAAAGGCTTCCGCACAACCAAGGA
This sequence comes from Platanista minor, assembly GCA_004363435.1. Classification (NCBI taxonomy): domain Eukaryota; kingdom Metazoa; phylum Chordata; class Mammalia; order Artiodactyla; family Platanistidae; genus Platanista; species Platanista minor. The sequence goes on from RJWK010020068.1 coordinate 15,426, forward strand.
AACCATCAACAGAATGAAAAGGCAACCTACAGGATGGGAAAATATATTTGCAAACCATCTATCTGATAAAGGAGCTACCATCCAAACTAGATAAGAAAACAACTGGGTTTTTTTAAGGTAATTCCACAAACGTTCATGGAACTGCCATTGCATTCCCAATACACCCCAGATACTTAGAAGGATTCAATACAATGTTTTCAGACTCTTGTTGCACTAGGAGCTGGGAGTAGGGAGATGTCTGGGGGCTTGGTGTGATTGGGAGGTATAGGACATATAGGATGGAGAGGCATAGGCTGGAGAAGGAAGGAGGCTCCTTTCTCCACAAGGCCTTGGAACAAGAATTTCTGTCCTCGTTACAAGGCAGCAGGGAGGAACTTACAAGCATGTCAACAGAGGCATCTCAACAAGAGAAGTTATCTGCAGATGTAAAGCAAGGGAAAGGCAGGAGGCATGAGCTTCCGCGACTATGACCTTTCCTCTTTCATTTTGCCTGGAGTAGGGTCCTGGGGAGTGGAGTTGGCTTGTATCAAAAGATAGTTTTCATTTCTGGACGCTCATGTACTGTCGTGGAGGTTCTGTGGTTAAGAACAGGCTTGAGAATGCTCATTACGCCTTTATTAGCCATGCTAATTTAACTTCCCTGAGGGTACTTGTAGAAATGACTGCAAGTACCATGACAGGGTGGAAAACCCAGAAAATAAATGTACTTGAATGTACGTGAGAGAACTCCAGTGTAGAAATCACATATTAGCCATGTTGGTTATTTGCGGGTTTAGCTTTAATTTCTGCAGAGTGGATATCTTCTCAATAACCTCAAGATCCTACGACTTTCTGGTCAGTGAGGGCTTCATCCTCATCTAAGTCATAGCAGTTATGTTTATTGTCATCTGATGCAAGTCGTTAATATTAACATTTATTTGCCCAGACAGCTTTCGGGAGCTTGTTACATCGAAGGGTAAGTAAACTTCCCAATTTGAATGAAGAGGTGGTTACAGAAAATGAAGAACCTAAGGAAAGAATCTATTATAATTACTCAATATCATCTCTCTGTTTGTAGTCAAAGTGCATGATTAATTTTGGACCCGGGCCATCAGGCTTGAGTAGGCTAGATGCGTAAATGCACCTGCTAACAAATGTCACACACACACACACACACACAAATGAATGGAAGTTGAAAGCATATTTATCATAGCAATTGCCTGGGAACCATAACCCAGACCCACCCTGATGGGATGTGGATCTAGAAGAACAGTGGTTGCTTCATCCATAAATCCTTACAGATCCCATGGGAAAGGGACATGGATTTACATGAACTCTGGGGAGGCAGTGAGCTACAAGAGTCTTGGGATGTTAAGGAGACCCGGATTCAAATCCTCACATTAACTCATTGGCTGAGACCTTGAGTGATTTGACATCACGGAGTAACCTCTTACTAATCTCTAAAGTCCAGATGATTGTTATCTCCTTCACATAGGGATGAGAAAATTCAATGAGATTGTCCATGAAAATTAGTAGAAATGTGCTTTTCACATGCCGCTCAAGTAACATTGGCTACTGTTACTATTTTTGTCCATATTATAACCATTCTTTCTAGAGTATAAAACCCCCAAGGACTCTAACACAGAAGCAGATTTACATTGGAGAGGGAAATCTTTTCTCTGAAAGTGTTTTGTAGTGTTTTGTAGCATTTTATGCTGTTTGTGCCAATATTCACCGGCTTCATTCATTCCATTTCTTATCAACTGCAGAAAGTTTGCCATTTTCCAACACGCTCAACCCCTATCGGGGCCTCCCAGGAGACCCCCCCATGAATAGTTTATTTTCCTAAAGTTTCCGGAGGTTAATTTACTTCATAAGGCTTTTTAATTGATATAATTTTTTTCTGTTCTCTTAGGTACCAAGAAGCTGGGGTCTGGGAATATTGTCATCCATTGATGATCCTCTAAGTGAGCTTGTTTCCGGAAAAAGAAAAAAAAAAAAAGCAGCAATATTTCTAACGCTGCCCAACCAGCTTTTCCCTTAATTAAGAGTGAGCTCCCCGACAAGTTATGGTGGTTAGGGATAGAAATGCATTAGCAAAATAAACAAGCTGATAAACTTCTACTAGACCCCGTGAAGAACTCCCCCTCCCACACCGTGTGTTCAAAATTGAAAGCTGATTGCCATGTCATCTGTAATTACAGGACCCTCTTACACAGGCAGGCACTTAAGAGAACTTGTGCAATTGCTGAAATTGAGAGGATTACCCTGATAGCCCTGGTCAGAGCTTAGTGGAAAATGCACTTTCTTAAATGCACTATTCTTAAAATAGATGAGACAGACTCTTCTCGGGCCAGGAGGTGAAGCAAGAGTGTATATAAGTTGAAGGTGGCAGGTGGCAGAGAGGAAATGTTTTTTGCTTTTTCCTAATTTTTGATCATCTTTGTCTTGAATGTACAGGGTGGTTTAGTCTCAGCCCTAATGACATAAATTGAACCATCAACAGTACCACCAAACAAAGGATGGTTAATTCTACACATCGTTCACGGGAAGTGTTTATAGAAAGTCATTTTATGTGGTTTTCCAAAGCTGAATGGAATCCAGTTATTTTGAGTGGCTTATGCAAATATCTGCTACGTTTCTCAGACAGACAAATATGGCAAATATCTGCAGAGGACAGACGTCTGTCCTCTTTCCGAGGGACATCCAAGGAGACACAGAAGCTGGGCAGCCGACCCAAGGTCACACTTCCTGGGGGCACAGGGCAGAAGTTAGAAGACAGGGCTGCTGCAGGGGACAAGGAAGGCAACCTGGAAGCTTTGTCTTCCTGTGGAACAGAATCCATAGATAATTTGGGGCAAAAATAACACTCCTGATATTCATCAACGGAGTCAAAAAGCAGAGCTATCTAGAATGGGGTGGATTAGGGTGAATTAGGATATCCTCAACATCCTTGTGAAGTTGCAAGCACAGCCTTTCTTTCTCAACTCTTTTTTTTTTTTTTTAAAAAAACGGGTTGTCCTTTACTAATAAATTTATTTATGGCTGTGTTGGGTCTTCATTGCCGCACGCGGGCTTTCTCTAGCTGTGGCGAGCGGGGGCTACCCTTCGTTGTGGTGCGTGGGCTTCTCATTGCGGTGGCTTCTCTTGTTGCAGAGCGCGGGCTCTAGGCGTGCAGGCTTCAGTAGTTGTGGCGCACGGGCTTAGTTGCTCTGTACATTTGGGATCTTCCCAGACCAGGGCTCAAACCCATGTCCCTTGCATTGGCAGGTGGATTCTTAACCACTGGACCACCAGGGAAGTCCTCTTTCTCAGCTCTTATGGAAAACGTCTTCTGCCATAAGGTGATGAAGAGACATTACCCGTAGTCTGGATCCAATGGGCAAGGTAAAATATTTTTAAATTAGTTAATAAAAATAAGGGTGGGAGGTATCACATAAAAATCGAGGTTTCTAGATTCTGTTGAAATCATAGGATCTGGTGCCCCGAGTCCATCTTCTCACATGACAGTGGGACCCAGGACTGGGTCTCAAGTCTCCCTCCCCTTTAGATGGTGCATGGTCCCTACCTGATAAACTTGTAAGCTGGTGAGGCCGGTAACGAACCCAAGTTTAGATGCTCGCTGCTTGAAAGGCCAATATTTGAGAGGCAAGTGTTGGTAGAAAAGGGAAACTTGCTTTATCCAGGAGGCCAGCAACCCGGGAAGATGTTGGACTAATGTCCTAAGACCATCTCCAGGTTACCGGTTGGGAGACAAAAGTTTTAAAGGCAGTGGGAGGGATGGGGAGGAGGCTGCAGGCAGCATGATCAGCTTGTGCTCAGTTCTCAGATGGGCTGGCATCAAGGTGAAGCTTTGAGCATCGCCAATTTTCTTGGTTTCAGCTGGTCTGGGGTCTACGTGCTTGCGGTCAGAAGTTTTCAGCTGGTGGAGACAAAAAAAAAAAAAAAACAACTTAGGAATGTGTGTTACACCTTTATCTCCATCTGTTAGGAAACTGGGAGCTCAGTGACTCTACTATGGGGCTGGTTTGTAGTCTAAACTGCTACCGCTTTCCCGGCCCAACAGGCATTCTTTGTTTTCCCATCTTCACATTTCCTAATCGCTCACTCTTGAGCCAGTGTTTTGAGACTCAGGGGAGGCCTGGGAGACGAAAGCAAAAGCCTTTACTTTAAACACAGGGACACAGGGGCTTGTGTGCAATTTCCATCCCCTCTTTTCTCTGGTACTCCTCAGTCTTGAGGGGAACAGTGTTGGATGAGAAAGGGAATGACATTTTGGGTAGAGAGGTTAATCATAAACTCAGCAGAGGAACTCAGTTTTAGGGGGACTTGGTTTCACACTCATCACTTAGTGGGGATCATTTACTTATATTTTGGGTCTGGATCCTCCAGGCATTTGAGTCCCCAGAGAAAAAGGGATGTATAAAATGGCTTGTTACATTTACTTGGTCCTTCCGATTCTGGAGGCTCTTGTAATTCTCATTCCATGTGGTTTTTGTCAGACCCAGAGCATGGCAGGGGCTTCAGCGGGGTAAAAAGACAGCTTCTCTTGGAAGGGGCTATTTTATGACTGTGCTCTGTGTGCTTGTTGGTTATATTCTGTCAGATCAATGCTTTTTGGGGGAACACCATTGCCTAGAATGTTATCACTTTTCTTAATAACCACTTTCATGTTACCTGGGGAAACCTAACACAATTTCCTTGCACACCTGTCACCTTGTATTTGGAGTCAAAACAAATACATAGACTAATCTTTAATTTATAGCAGGAATTTCTTTAAATCATATGGGGCTAAAGGAGAGACTTTATTTTTATTTTACCCCAAGATGCGTTCAACAGGTTGAATAAATCCGACTGCTCTGTTTGCTGCCAGGGTTATTCAGTTTACTCTGTCTTGGGCTTCCCTGGTGGCGCCGTGGTGGAGAGTCCGCCTGCCAATGCAGGGGACGCGGGTTCGTGCCCCGGTCCGGGAAGATCCCACATGCCGCGGAGCGGCTGGGCCCGTGAGCCACGGCCGCTGAACCTGCGCGTCCGGAGCCTGTGCTCCACAACGGGAGAGGCCACAGCGGTGAGAGGCCCACGTACCGCAAAAAACAAACAAACAAAAAATTTACTCTGTCTTTTAATTCTCCTAGTTCTTCCCCAATTGTTTGCTGAGAAAACAATTCTCCTCTGTCAAAAAGAAATACTTAGGTCACTTACTGAAGTCATCTTTGCCCTGAAAACTTAATTACAGAATGGTTCAGATTTTCTTGTATGTTATTAAATGATGGCATGCCTTTTTTGGACTTAATAGGCCTGTTCCACAATCAAATGAAAGCCACTTAACAGGAAGTATAATTACTGCTATTATGCTGTAGTTATCACATCACGAGACAGCTACTCTCCCAAATGCGATCCATTTCATGAACAAATGGTTCTTTTTATTTAAAAAATAAATAAGTTTGGAGTCTGAACTGCAGAGGGATCTAAGGTTTGTGAATTTCCCTAGTTTGGGGATATTATTTCTAACCGATTAGCACACACACAGACAGCGTTTGGTGCCAGGATAGATGGGTCCCCGCTTTTCTGCATGCACCCACTTTCCCTGGGCCATGAGTTTCTGTAGATGTGTCCACTAAAAGGCGGCAGGAGTGGGTATCATGAAAGGAGGCACTTTTTGCACTGAGTGCATTTGTTTTGTTTTGTTTTGTTGTTTTTTTTCAGGGTTTTTTGTTTTGTTTTTGCGGTATGTGGGCCTCTCACTGTCGTGGCCTCTCCCATTGCGGAGCACAGGCTCCGGATGCACAGGCTCAGCGGCCATGGCTCACGGGCCCAGCCGCTCCGCGGCATGTGGGATCTTCCCGGACCGGGGCACGAACCCGCGTCCCCTGCATCGGCAGGCGGACTCTCCACCACTGCGCCACCAGGGAAGCCCCTGAGTGCATTTTTGATGTTGAAAAGACCTGCATTTTTTTATACGACATAATCCCTTAACAAGTACAATAATGATCTATGTGCACTTTAGCAGTAAACCTGGTTCTGCTGGGCTTATGGAGTTATTTTGACTAGACATGGTTTTTACCTTATTCTCCTCTTTAGGACCCAGACCTGTCACAGGACGCAGCTTCATCCACCCTCTCACTGTATCCAGAATGCTCTTTCTGTCCATTTCTTCCACGAGGAATCAAACCTCTTTCATGTCCACCCCTGAAGTACGTTAGGGTATTCCTGCGAGATTTATTCTTCCAGATCCCAATAAGTGCTTTTGCTTTCAAGAGAGAAGACTTGAAGAGGCAATGGTTCATCTTCAGGAAGGGGCTGGGAATGCTACTTCTCTCCCCCTCGGTTCTCGGAAAGCAGGGCATTTCCTGGTGGACGTCGTGGGTAAGAGACATAATTTCTCATTTCCCCTGGGGAAGGCCCCCCATGCTTGCCCAGGGGGAATTGCTCTCTTTTACTAAAGAATGCAATAGACCATAATGGGGGGCAGGAGGGTGGCACTTGTCTAAACCTCCAGGGTCCACCCACAGGTATTCAGGTGGCAGAGACATAGCAGAGAGGTCAGCAGGACACAGGAGTCACAGCTGATGGCCCGTCTATCCAAGCCACTGTGATGGGGACCAGGAGCATTGGTGTGGAGTGGCAAAGCTGAGCCAACGGACTCAAGACCAAAGGCTTCACGAGCCACGTGGATGCAGCACACACATAAGACCGAGCCACAGGCTGGACTCAGGGACTGGAGGTCTTCTCAGGTCTCTGGATGAAGGGAGCTGACCCTGGGTGGTCAACCTATCCATTATCTCCCTTTTAAACTCCCTCTGAGCAATGACGTGTCCAGCCTCAGGGCGTGGATTCTGATTGGCTGTGGTTAGTCATGGCGCTTCCAGGTGGCTTTGCTGGACATTTTCTTGTCCTTGCTTGCAGTGGTCAGGTGACCTGAGAAAATACAGCAGGAAGTGGCCGAGACCCAGACCCTACCTGATGAAGCTGAGGCCACGCTTTGTCTTCAGGTTTCCTTCTCCAGGAGACACAAGTGTCAGGGAGCTACGCGTGGACCTGCTTCCAGCACCTTGTCACCTTTCAAGGATGAAAGGCCAGCTGGGAAAGGATGACGGCAAGAAAGGAGGGAAACAGGCCAAGCGACATCGAGGAGAGGCTGAACAGTCACAAAACCACCACCCTCTGCACTCCTTGCAAATGAAACATTGCTTGGTCTATGGCTTAATCACTACTGCTTGAGTTGTTCTATTGTTATAGGTGAAACATCCTACGGGATACAGATGGGATTTTGTTTTTCTTTTTTTCTTAACCTTGGAGGTGTCGACTTAAAAAAAAAAAAAAAAGCATAACGTGAGAGCTGTGACTTAAGTTTTATTTGGGGCCAAATGAAGACTGCAGCCCCAGAGACAGCGCTTCAGGTAGCTCTGAGGACCTGCTCCAAGGAGGCGGGGAGAAGGTCAGAATATATGTGATTTTGGGGAAGGGGGAGTCCATGCAACCGAGCACATATTCTTTTGCAGAAGGTTTCTGCTAGTCACGAGGAGTGGTCGTCACCGTGAAGGATTTTAGTGCTTTTCTAGATACGAGGAGGTGCAAGAATTGGGCTCATAAAATTGGCTCCTGATCATCTCTAACATCTGAAGACCTGTTCTGCCAGTTTTTCCCAGAGCACAGAGCGCCTCCTTCCTGCTTGCCACCCTGAACTCCTTTCAGGGGGTGCTGAAAGTCAGCGGCTGCAGCATCACATGATTTAATCCTCGTAGAGGGAGATGGCAAGTGCCAATTGTGAGAGCCAGTTTGTAGTTGACAGAGGTAAAACATCTTTATTCCTGAAAATTTAAGAAAAACAACAAAGTAGGAAAGGAAGACAATCACCTATGACCTCGAGATGATAAGGCTTCCCATGCTTGTATGCCTGATATTCACATCTCTCTAAATTCCCTTTCTCTGGATCAGAGCAAGAAACACACATCATCGTGCTGTCTCTCCCCTCAGGCTTCCCCTTAATCCTTCCAAAGGAGAAAAATGGAAACATTAAATAAATGCAAATGCTTAGCTTTAAAATTCCTCTTTCCTGCAAGGACCCTTGTCCCGTAGTTCCTGGCACATAAAAGTCACCCAGTAGCTGTTCTCTGGATGAATAAGGACCATATTGGATTCCCCATCTTTCTCAGCTGAGAAGCTGGCACTTGCTAATTGACACATAAAGAAAGTCACTCGTTGGCTTTCGGGCGCAAGTCACTTTGGAAGATTAGCATGCTTAGGTGATCCCATTTTAACAGCGAGATAATCTTGTACAATGACAGGCAGCTCTTCAGAAAGGCAAAAATCACCAGACCCGAAAGATTTGGTTCTGAATAGCAATTGATGAACAGGGCACGGCTCTTTCAGGAAACCTCACTGGCCACACAAAGGAAACAGTCTTGGTGCCATAAGGGAGGACTCTCAAATCAATGAGGGTGATAATTAAGTGGCCTTTTCAGAAAGTTTGTATGTTCACTGATGCAGTTTTGAATATACGACTTTAAAAAGAAAAATAACCTAGAATGCGAAAATACAGACGCTGATTCTATGACCACTGTTAATGTCAACTGCTTGGAAACCCAAGGCTAAAATAAGCCACGCAAACCTTTGATTTAAGCGCTATTATAAAAATGTGGCTGTGCTTGACAAAAGCTTGAAAGGTACTTTTGTTGAGTTTTGTGATGTTTATGTATGTGCCTTGCTGAATTTTTAGGTATGTAAATCTGTTCTCCATAAGGATGGAGGCTATTTATTTTTTAAAATGCCCTGACAGGCATTTTAGAAAATAGAGTTAGAATGGAGAGAAGCACATTGGCCAGGATACACCCACGCCAGAGGTAGAAATTGCTTCATCTCTAGACTGTACCAGGGCAGTGACAACGTTAAAAATCATCACCTTAACTACTTCAAAACAAACGAGGCTTCTAAACTCTGCAATTAGTTCATTATACTATTATAGGTAACTCCGTTCTATTAATAACATTTATTTCTGCACATCCTAATTATTTCACATCAAACTTATTATTCTATATAATAGCTGAGTAATTGCTTGAATCTAAGTAGCTGCAAAGGTTAGTTATGTTTACTTTATGTGGTTAAGTGAGTTTAGGGAGTGTAGCAGTCAGCAAAGGCAAGCATATACAGAGTAACAAATAACCCACAAATCACTGCAGCCTGACACACACCAGAAAAGGCCAATTTCTCACATACTGTGGGTGTCCCTCTAACCAATCTCAACTCTGTGGCTCTGATTACCAGGAGGTAAGAAGTAAACTGATTCATATACAGCAGCCAGACTTTGTAGAGTGTGGTCTCATTTGAAGTGATCTCCAAATTCTGTAAGTGAAACTGTAAGGCTCCTTTGATTATGGAGAGGACCACACTTTGGGAAAGGAGGGGTACAAATATGAATCTAAAGACCAAGATGTATAGAAAATAGAATCTTAAAAAAAGAAATGGAATCTACTTTAATCCCATTGACTTTCTCATTTAAGTCTTGAGAGTATACAATTTTAGGGACCGTCTCTAAGAAAAAAAAAATAAAGTTGCAAATAAAAATCAGGAATGGATGTGCTTATTTACTTAGGAAGAGAACCTAAATCACAACAGGTTAAGTATTTTAAAAAGTTGATCAATGCCACAAATATCACAAACTATCAGGAAATGAATGTAATATCGTTACGTAATGGCCTGACGCACTTCTGTAATACTGTTCTTACACATATTTTGTTGAGTACTCCTTGAGAGCTTCTTTACATGACAATGATTTTGAGATACAATTTTGTATAATGATATACAAATCAAGCATTCCTCTGCATTTTTTAACATTGATTTTTTTTTTTTTTTTTTTGGCTGTACGCGGGCCTCTCACTGTTGTGGCCTCTCCCGTTGCGGAGCACAGGCTCCGGACGCGCAGGCTCAGCGGCCACGGCTCACGGGCCCAGCCACTCCGCGGCACGTGGGATCTTCCCGGACTGGAGCACGAACCCGTGTCCCCTGCATCGGCAGGCGGACTCTCAACCACGGCGCCACCAGGGAAGGCCTAACATTGATATTTATGATGTCTAATACATGTGACATCATGTCTGCTATTTGCTGTATGGTTTTGCATTTTCTGATAAAGTTTATTTTGTGCCATTTTCATAGAAGCAGAAGAATATATGATGTGTTATCCTAGTACATGCTGCGTAGTCAGGTAAACTCTTATAATAGAGAATTTCCATTTTGATTAGATGTCAGAGAGGATCGAATCCTCTACTTTTTTAATATTTTAATTTTTTAAACTGAAATATAGTTGATTTACAATGCTGTGTTAATCACCACTGTACAGCAAAGTGATTCAGTTATATACACTCTTTTTTTGTTAATATTCTTTTCCATTACCGTGTACTGTAAGATACTGAATTTAGTTCTCTGTGCTATATAGCAGGACCTTGTCGTTTATCCATTCTCTCTATAAAAGCTCACATCCGATAACCTCAACCTCCCCCTCAATCCCTCCCCCAGCCCCTTCCCCCTTGGCAACCACGAATTTGTTCTCTACGTCCGTGTGAATCCTCTATTTTCAATATTCCTTGCCTGATAATTGGGAAGGACAACCACCCCTCGCCCATGGTGCTGGAGCCAGTCCCAGCGAGGAGACCCAGGCTTCTCTTCCAGCTAATGCACGTGGGCAAATCTCAGCCACACAAGAGAGTATTTAGTGCCTTCTTTTGGGCAAGAAACAAGAAGGCTGGGGGGGTTACAGCAGGCCCCTCTGCCAGAGACCCACATGTGGCCGTCACTACCCTTCAGTGCCATGGTGGCACGAGGGACTCCGCGTGGGAAGGGAGAACGGCCTGGGTAACAGGCCGCTTCTGTTTTCAGACTCCCAAACTATTTAGGGGATGCATCACCCAACCACCATCAGCTTAGAACATCTCCTAATCTTGTTTGCTTTTCTCTCAGACTCTCTCGCGCCGTCCCCCAGGCACGTGGATTGAACAAGAGAAACGCATTCTGACGAATCACATTTTTTTCTTTCCCTACTGCTTAGATCCGAACCTAAAATCTGAAATTCAAGAGAACACGATTCTTCGGACTCAACGCCCACCCCTCTCCCCATCCTCTGACTTTGTGCTGTCTGGAGAGCATTGGCTCTGTCTTGAGTTTAAAAATTTCTGTGATGAACCTCAAAAGTTGGCCATAGACTTGTTTGCCTTTTATTTGCATCTCTTCCATAACTGTTGTCATTTGGGCAATAGGCCAGAAATGCCCCAGCTGCCTGGTTGTAAACAGAAGTACAAAGGAACGTGGGGAAAATGCTTAGCTGGTTTAATATCTCATATCATCCAGACACAGGTGTAGTTGTGCGACCGCAGAAGGACCACAAACGCTTGGAAGGCAGCCAATTCCAACAAAGTTCTGTATCCCAAACCCAGATGCTCTCTATCTGGGTGGGGCCTGGTTAATTTCAGTGTGGCTCTCCCAGGGCAAGAGATGCTGTGGTTAATAGAAAAGTCAGCCTATAAGGGGAAAACCAAGATTACTCCCAGAGAGAAGACAGATGGGATTAAACAAGACTCTTCCTTCCCTAGTGTGTGTTATATTCATTTAAATATTTACATAGAGCAAATATATCTTTAATGAATTTTCAGTTAAAGTTAAATCGACTCATTAAACCACATTTAAGAGATGAGCAATGCACAATCAGCGGTGGGAGTGACTTGCTAATTTCTGAGTCTGTTTGACTTGAACCCAGGGGAAAACGGTCCATGTGAGGGTGGTGATCTTCTTAGAACAGACAGCCCATTTTAGTATGTAAGGCATTTCATACCCATAACTGAGCAAGGCTGGGGTGAGCACCCCCAGTATTCAGGACCTCGGAGAAGTTGAATAACGGTGGGGATTCTCAGACAGCAAATACCAGAAAGCAGACAGAAGTGACTCAGAAGCTTTTCAGCACCAGCCTCCCTGCCCCCAAGTGGGAAACAGCCCGTGGAAAACTCAGTCACCCTTTCCCAAACATTCTCAACGAGATCTATTTTCTGGTCTTTTTTTCTTTTTTTTTTCTTTTTTTTTTGGTATGTCAGATTTTTAATCCTGATTATTTAGCATTTACCAATCCAGAGGTACTCTATTACATTGCAACTGTGACATACTTCTTTTTTTTTATTGGAGTATAATTGCTTTACAATGTTGTGTTAGGTTCTGCGGTACGATGAAGTGTACAGCCTTTCTGAGCCTTAGAAAATTGATCTTTATCTTCCGCCTTCCAGTTGGGTTTGGCCAGTGGGAAGCACCAACCAGACCACAGGCAGCAGGAGAAGAGACATACCAGGGTATTTCTTTCCTGCTTCTCTGATTTGGTGACAAGACTCTGACAGCAATCCCACCACCCCAAGATTACAGACCCTAGAAGATTATCCCTCCTCCAAAGCTCCAGCCCTGAGTTCCGGTGACACTGGTGTCTCCTCTTGCCTTTTCAAAAATAAATGAAATACCTAATATGAAAAATGCTAACAATAAAAATGCTTATCATAAAAAGCTATAGAAATTTTTTTAAATGTGGCTGGTGTTTCACCAGACTCGAATGTATTTACAGAGTTGTAAAAAAATATCACCACTATATATATTGAGTTTCAAAGATATGGTCAATTTATGAGGATAAAGATCACTTCTCTCCAATTCCTTGCTCCAAACTCAAGAAGATATAGTTCTGTCTCAAAGAAGGTTTTGCAGAAGCTGGACTAATAAAGCAGGTCACCTCAGAGATCACTGGAAGAGCCTCAACGTATAACACGAGGCAACCTTCCCAAGGTTTGTATTTTAGAACATTAACCTCTGGTTCTGAGAGCTAGTCTCCTAATAGTGTTGTATATGTCTACACACGTGAGAAGACCGGTGTTGCTGCTTTATTTCTCCAACAAGAAGATGTAATCATTCCATCTGTAACCTATGTTTGCATTTTAAAAGCACTGGATAAAAGACCCTATAGAAGTGAAGTGCAAGCAGTGTGCGGTCAGACCTATAGCCCTGGGAGTGAGTGCCGGCTGTGCCACTTTCCAGCTGGGGTATTCGAGTTGAATTTAATGTCTCTGTACCTTGGTTTCCTTGTCTGTAAAATAAGGATTAAAAATACTGGTTTTACGGAACGCTTCTACACTGTTGAGGGGAATGTAAACTGGTGCAGCCACTGTGGAAAACAGTATGGAGGTCACTTTAAAAACTGAAAATAGAGCTACCATATGATCCAGGAATTCCTCTCCTGGGCATACATCTGGAAAAGATGAAAACTCTAGTTTGAAAAGCTACATGCACCCCAGTGTTCATAGCAGCACTACTTTACAATAGCCAAGACATGGAAACAACCTAAATGTCCATCAAGAGATGAATGGATAAAGAAGATGTGGTACGTATATACAATGGAATATTACTCAGCCATGAAAATGAATGAAATAATGCCATTTGCAGCAATATGGATGGACCTAGAGATGATCATACTAAGTGAAGTAAGTCAGACAGAGAAAGACAAATACCACATAATATCACTTATATGTGGAATCTAAAAACTAATACAAATGAATGTATATACAAAACAGAAACAGACTCACAGACATATAAATCAAACTTATGGTCACCAAAGGGGAAAGGGAGGGGGATAAATTTAGGAGGGATTAACAGATACACACTACTATATATAAAATAAACAGCAAGGACCTACTGTACGGCACAGGAGACTATATTCAATACCTTGCAATAACCTATAAGGGAAATGAATCTGAAAAAGAATATATATGTATAACAGAATCACTTTGCTGTACACCTGAAGCATTGTAAATCAACTATACTTCAATTTTTTTTTTTTAAAAAGTACATTCAGCTCAGTTACAAAAGCGTTTTTTTTTTTTCCATTAGAAAATTGTGAGAGATTCATAAAAGAATAAAATAAGGACGTAATGCTGGTCCCCATGTGTTTCAGGGGTTCCCAAGACCAGCCCCATGTTCAGAGATCCTCTAGAAAGACTCACAAGAGTCGGCAGAGAGATGTTCACACAGCTGAGGTGTATCTCAGTGGCATAGATATGATATTCAGGGGGGTTGTAAGGGACAGTGGTGGGTCTGGGGGTGTCCACGTGCAGCCCCCTTGTGCTGTCCCTCCAATGAGGGCCACACAGACACACTCGCTCCCGGCTATAAGAATGCAGCAGCATGCACACTGGGTTTCTGCCCAGACTCAGACTCAGGGCTTTTATTGGAGGCTGGTGGTGACTTAGGGCACCGTCTGCCTGGCTTGGACCAAAATTCCAGACAATGACAAGGAAAGCAGGTGTTCAGCACGAACCATATCGTTTGCACAGATAACCTAGGCACAGTGAGCCCCTTTTATTAACTATCGGCTAGGAGCCATTCGACATTGAGAGTCAGCTTAGCTCTCTGATGCCAGCCAACCTTGCAAGCGGTTATCCTGTTCCAAGGATAACAGTCTCGGGCCCCCTATGATAACTTTTCTCTGCACACCATGTATTCAGAGCCCACCTTGAAGGAGACCCCTCCCCTATGCCATATCATTAAATTTAATCCTCGCACACTTATAGTCTAGGAGCTGTTACTGTTCCCATTTTACTGACAAGGCACAGGGGAGTCAAGCACCGTGAGCAACATCACACAGCCAGCCCGAGGCTGAGATGGGATTCAAAGGAGGGGCTCTCACTCTTGCTGAGACCCCCCTCCCCATGCCCCACCAAGAAGCCTGATGGAAAAGTCAGGGTAAGAGCCTCCCTTTGCCTTTCAGTTGTCCCTTGTGGCAGAGCCCTCCTTTCCTTTGACTTCTCCCAAAATGAAAATACAAGGTGTCTTGCCAACTGTGTGATTATGGGTCGTTTCCCATAGGTACCCCCCTGCAGGGGTTAATTGTATGTAAACCGAGGGACCACCTGTTTCATGGTGTTCTTCTGAGTATTGAAAGCCAGTGTGTGATAAGGATGGTTCTCTTCCTTTGGCAGTACTGGAGGGTAGACAAAGGCCAGGAATCTGCAAAGTACCCACCTCTGCATAGGAGGCTGACGGGAAGGCAGGAGAAGGGCAGGCTAAGGTTCCAGCGCTGGGGCTACTCCACTCTCTCATCCAGCGTCCAGGATCCAGACACCTTCGTCCAAAAGACAAAGTTCCATCCAAGTCTTTCTAACTGAGATGTTGCTCCCCCAAGACTTCTCTCCTTCCAGACTTGGTCTCATGACCGATCAAGTGTAATCAGACCCAGATCAATACAGCCTTGTTCGTATTCTTCCTTACCTACTTTGGTTTTCAATAATATATGTTCTTATGTTTTTCTCATGTAGCATTGATTCTCATTGCATGCGTTATGTTGGGCACTTGAAATGTTAATTTTATTTTGTTGGAATTTTAAAAGGCAGAAATCAGGCCGTTCCCATTTTTGTCTTCTCATTTTTTCATGCGTTGCTTAAGAACTTAAATTACTCTGATATTTTGCATTTATCACAGAAATAAATGGAATGTGGCAGATAAAGTTTAGGTTATATCAAGTTTTTATGGCCCATAAAAAGCGCAAGCTGTCTAAAAAACCTTTCCAGGTAATTATAAGAATGTGAGAACAACTGTGAGGCATTTGAGATCGAGTCCCGGTAATCCCGTTAAAGCAGTTGTAAATGCGTTAATTTATGATTAAGTGTACACCATCCTCGGCACTGCCTAGAGCTGATGAAGCCAAATCCAATTGTGAAAACCCTTTAGAGAAGTAAAGCATTGCTTGAGAAGCAAGGGTTTGAAGAAATCAGGGAATTGTTAAATAAATACATGTTGATAATTTAAATCTAAATGAGTTCTGGGGAGAGATGGTGGTGGGACGGCCCCTTCCCGTCAGTAAGTCTGAGATTACAGGGTCTGTCAGTCTGGATTACGTTGCACGTATTTAATATTAGTATTTCCTTCCAGTGTACTGGAGCACAATTTAGTCAAACTCTCTAGGCAAAACTAGGAAGATCATGGAATAATATTTTCAGGTATTAAAATATACAATGCACATCTTCCAAAATGGATGTATTTTGTATTTCACTCTCCCTAGCACAAAAATTGCCAAAACCTCTATGTATAAATATGGGGTTAATTTGCTTATGTTTGAGATCTATGGATGATCCATCATGGAGGCAATAAACTCATTTCCCTCTTCTACAGAAAATGACTACAGGGACTTGTAACTTGTCAAACCTTTTCCCCAAGTTAGAAATAACAAGACCAAATAAACTGCATTTTCTAAGACGTTAAACGAGGCGACCTTTATGAATGAATCTTGGCTTACCAGTGGATTGGCAGAGAGAGAGAGAAGAAGAAGGAGAAGGGGAAGGGGAAACGGAAGGAGGGGGGAAGGGGAAACGGAAGGAGGAGGGGAAGGGGAA
>RJWK010020069.1:0-31800 GCA_004363435.1 Platanista minor
ATAAATTATAATATAAAATATATAAATTATAATATATATTATAATGTATATAATATATATTATATAGGTTATACATTTAAAAATATATATTCTTATATTCTACTACATTTTTTTTTCTTTTTAAGTGGTACACAGGCCTCTCCCTGTAGTGTCCTCTCCCATTGTGGAGCACATTCTCTTGACGTGCAGGCTCAGTGGCCATGGCTCACAGGCCCAGCCGTTCCGTGGCATGTGGGATCTTCCTGGACTGGGACACGAACCAGTGTCCCCTGCATTGGCAGGCAGACTCTCAACCACTGCGCCACCAGAGAAGCCCCCCTAGCTGTTTTTGTATTTCTTTTTAATTCCTTTCTTCCTATACTGCTCTCTTCCCTTGTGATTTGATTTTCATATCTTTTGTTTTGGAAAACTTTTTCTTTTTTCACTCCTATCTGTTATAGATTTTTCATTTGTGGTTACCATGAGGTTTATATATAACAACCTTTATATACGTATATGTGATCTCTTAAGTTGAATGCATTCTAACAAACCTACATTTTACTCCCCGCCATTGTTTATTGTTTTCAATGTCATATTTTACATCTGTTGTCTATCCCTTCACTACTGATTCTTGATAAAAATAATTTACTTTTGTGTTTTAACCTCCATAATGGGTTTTTCTACTACCTTTATGGTATGTTTTCCTTTACAAAATAAATGTTTCCTTGCATAATATTTATAATTTTAGCTGTAGTTCTTTTCTACTGCTTAGAGAAATCTGCTAATGTTTCTTTTTAAACTAGTTTATTTGTTCATAACTCTTTTAACTTTTACCTGTAATTTTTGTTTATGTCTCCTTGAAATCTGAATTATAGACTTCCTGGGTAGAATATTCTTGGTTGTAGGTTTCTTCTCTTTTGTTATTTTGAATATATTATGTCACTGCCTTCTGGCTTGGAAAGTTTCTGCTGAAAAGTCAGCATACATCCTTATTTAAGTTCCATTGTATGTAACTTTTCCCTTGCTGCTTTCAAGATTCTTTCTTATCTTTAATTTTTGGCTTGGTATAAGCCTCTTTGCATTCATCTTTTGGGGACTCTCTGTGCTTCCTGGACCTGAATGTCTCCTTTTCTTCCTAGTTTATGGAAGTTTTCAGTTATTATTTATTCAAATAAATTCTCTGATTCTTCTTCTTCTGGGACTCTTAAGATATGAACGTTAGTACACTTGATTTTGTTCCAGAGAGCTTTTAAACTATCTTTAAGTTTTTTTTGTTGTTTGTTGAGTTTGGGTCACTTTCACTACCCTGATTTCCAGTTCACTAATCTGTTCCCCTGTGTCATCTACTCTACTATTGATTCTTTCTAGTGTATTTTTAATCTCATTTGTTGTATTCTTCAATTCAGCTTTGTTTTCCTTATATTTTCTAATTCTTTCTTAATCTTCTCACTGTGTTCATCCATTCTTCTCCTAAGTTCATTGATCATCTTTATGATCATTACCTTGAGCTATTTATTGGGTAGATTGCATGTCTCCACTTGGCTTATTTCTTCTTCTGGGGTTTTATCTACCTCCTTCATTTGGAGCATACTCCTCTGTCACCTTGTCTTGCCTAATTCTCTGTGATTATTTTTATGTATTAGGTAGGTCATTCATGTTTCCTAATCTTAGAGATGTGGTCCTATATAGCAGGTGTCCTATGGGCCCCAGAAATACATTCCCCTCTAGTCACCAGAGCTATATGCACTAGGGCTGCCACCTATGTGAACCCTTCAGTTGTGGCAGGGCCAACTACTATGTGCAGACTGGTAGTTCGGTCTGGCCCCTGGCCTGGTTGGCTGTCTCATCCTCCCTTGTGTGGTGGCTGCCAGCCCACTGGAAGGTGAACCTGGGTCCTGGCTTGGCTATCTGTGCTGCCTAGGCAGTCCTGGGGATGGTGTCAGCCTGCTGGTGGGAGGAGCAGTTCCCCTAAAATACATTCTCAATGTATTAAGTTTTAATTTGTAAAACTTTATTAAAGTTAACAATATTCCATTTTTAAAAGGGCAGACAGAATGGTTATATGACCAAAGAAGTAAAGAATGACTTGTTGGGTTTCCCTGGTGGTGCAGTGGTTGAGAGTCCGCCTGCTGATGCAGGGGACACGGGTTTGTGCCCTAGTCCGGGAAGATCCCACATGCCGTGGAGCAGCTAGGCCCGTGAGATATCGCCACTGAGCCTGCATGTCCGGAGCCGGTGCTCTGCAATGGGAGAGGCCACAGCAGTGAGAGGCCCACGTACCACCAAAAAGAAAAAGAAAAAAAAAAAAATGACTTGTTACTCAACTCCCTTTTAATCAAACATAATAGACCAAAAACCTAATGTGCTAAAATAAAGAGAATAAAATAAATAAATATGATATTACATAGGAAATTTTGTAAGAATGCAGAGAGTATTCTTTGACAATACAAACAAATACTCACAAAATCTCTAATTTAGGCACTGTTTAAATCAACTTACATAATTATTCTCTAATAAATTAAATTATAGATGCTTATGCATAAACAATATTAAACACTTTACAAATATATATTTAAATGTGTAAAATGTTATGGATTCTTTGACTATGGCTTGTTCTCAGAATAATGACTTCTGTTCCAATCTTCTCCCATCAACTTTATTAAACCACAACTAACATACATTTCTGACATCAGAGCAAAGAAAAATTTGAAGTTACAAATATTTAGTGGTCATATGGTTCCTTCTGCTTCTTCCAGATGTAACTTCTCCCATAGAAAATCATTCAGACATGTGCCTGATGATCACGGCCATTTTGTGTGTCAGCTAAGTCTTTGGTTTTTGCTATTTTTGTTGTGTATTACTATAACTTTATTTTTTTTTTCTGGCTAAAGCTGCTTTGAGCATTGTTTTTTTCATTTTATTTACTGCTTATAATTCCCTAGGAGCTGTAGCTGTTTTATCTTTGTCTCCTTGAGGATACATATAGAAAAATAAATTTCATTGCAGGACAATATTGAAATTCCAAGAAATCATTCTCTATCTAAAATGCTGAAAAAAAAAAATTTGGATTATTCTTTAGCCAGTTCCTCCCTCTGAGTGCTACTTTTGATGCAATTGTTTTACTACTTTATTTTTGTAAACACCACATGGATTATGTGTGATCTGTTCACTATTGAAGTTTAACCTATCATTAGTCCATACTTTGGATTCTGTCCAGTTCAGACACTTGCTTTCATAATTACAATAAATGCCGGTTTCATCTTGGTCAAGAACTTGGTGTTATGATTGATTTCTCTCATACTGTGAATCCAAAACATAAGCAAACACTGTTAACCCATATCATTAGAATATATCCAAATTCTAAAACCTAGAATCACCACCTAAATACCAACACCCTGATAAACAACAACACAGAGAAGCATGAATTGTTGGATTAGCTCCCAATTTTTTTTTCTATTTTCCCATTTGTTCCTTTACAGTCTATGTTCAGCACAATTGCTAGAATAATATTTATTTTAAAAACTTAAATCAAATCACCTCAGCCTTTAATGAAAAACTTTCTGTTACTTTCCCATCTCACACAGACTAAAACAGACGGGTTTTCCAGGAAGGCAATAGCAGATTTGGAGTCATAGGGATGCACTGTGTGGCTTCAAGTATGTGGGGATAATACTCCTTTTACCCAATATAACTTGTTTGGCTACAAAAAAAAAAAAAAATACAAGACATATTGAAAACAAAATAACAAAACATTGTTTAAAGAGACAAAGCAAATATCAGAACCAAATTCAGATATATCAGGGATGTTGGAATTTTCAAACAAGGAATTTAAGACCACCATGACTACATAAATACACTAAAAGCCCTAAAGCATAAATCAGAAAGTATGCAAGAACAGATAGTCATTGTGAGCAGAGAGAAGGAACCCCAAGAAAGAATCAAAAAGAAATGTTAAAGATAAAAGCAAAATAAAGAATGACTTCAATGGGCTTATTTGTATGCTAGACATGGCTGAGGAAAGAATTACTGTACTTGAGGATATCACAATAGAAACTTCCAAAACTAAAAGGCAAAGAAAAAGAGACTTAAAAATAGAATGACCAAGAAATATGGGACAACTAAATAATGTGTAACATACGCATAATGGGAATACCAGAAGGGGATGAAAAAATAAAGGAGCAGAAGAAATATTTGAAATATAAAGACTGAGAAGTTCCCCAAATTTATCAGACAACAACTGACAGATCTAGGAAGCTCAGAAAATGTCAAGCAGGAAAAGTTGTCAAAAACTACACCTAGGCATACTGTTTTCAATAAAAGGAAAAATCAAAGATAAAGAAAAATATTTAAAGAAGCCAGTGGAAGAAAAACACCTTACTTACAGAAGAGAAAATATAAGAATTATGTTTGACTTTTCAGCAGAAATTATGCAAGCCAGAAGAGAGAAAATTCTTTTTTTATTAATTTATTTATTTTATTTAATGTTTTTTTTTTGGCTGCATTGGGTCTGTGTTGTTGTGCGTGGGCTTTTTCTCTAGTTGCAGAGAGCAGGGGTTACTCTTCATTGTGGTGTGCGGGCTTCTCACTGTGGTGGCTTCTCTTGTGGTGGAGCATGGGCTTTAGGCACACGGGCTTCAGTAGTTGTGGGGTGTGGGCTCAGAAGTTGTGGCTCATGAGTTCTAGAGCGCAGGCTCAGTAGTTGTGGCACATGGGCTTAGTTGCTCTATGGCATGTGGGATCTTCCTGGAGCAGGGCTTGAACCCATGTCCCCTGCATTGGCAGGCAAATTCTTAACCACAGTGCCACCAGGGAAGCACCGAGAAGGGAGTAAATTCTGTATTTTGAAAAATTATCTTTCAAAAGTGAAGGGAAAATACTTTCTCAACTAACAAAAATTGTTGCCTCTATACCTGTCTTATAAAGAAAAATTAAAGGAAGTTCTTTAGAGAGAAGGAAAATGATACAAGTCAGAAATGCAGATCTCCATAAAGGAAGAAACAGCATTGGAGAAAAATACATAAAGATAAAATAAAAACTTTAATTTTTTTATTCTTAACTGAGCAAACTGATAATATTTTGTTCAAAATAATGACAACAATGTACATGATTATGTATTCTTATATAATATAATGTATATAACTTACATATAAAAAATGAATGACAGCCATGATACAACAGGTAGGAAGGAGGAATGAGAATTACTTTGTCATTATAAGGTACTTGAACCACCTGTTCAGTGGTATAGTGATATTTGAAGGTAGATTTCTGTATTAAGGAACAAGAACCGAAAGAATATGATAGGGAGATGGATGGATATAGAGATGATAGATTGACAGATGATAGATGATAGATAGATAGATAGATAGATAGATAGATAGATAGATAGATGATAGATAGATATAAGTGGAGATTTATTAAAGGAATTGGCTCATATATTATGGAGGGTGAGAAGTTCCATGATTTTTGGTCTGCAATCCAGATAACCAGGAATGCTGGATTTATAATTTGGTTCAAGTCTGAAAGCCTGAGATCCAGGGGAGTCAAACTTGTGTAACTCCTAGTCCAAGGCTGAGGGCCTCAGAAAGGGGGGTTACTGATGTAAGTTCCAAGTCTGAGGGCCCAAGAACCAGGAGCTCTCAAGTCAAGGCAGGGAGAAGGTGAACATCCCACTTCAAGAAGAGAGAACACATATTTGCCCTTCTTTCAATATTTTTCTTCTATTCAGGTCCTCAACCAATTAGAAGATACCCATCCACATTGGTGAGAGTGGATCTTCTCTACCTAGTCTACTGATTCAAATGCTAATCTCCAGAAGCAATCTCACTGACACATCCAGAAATGATGTTTTACTAGCTACCTGAGCATACCTTAGCGTATCAAGTTAATGCATACAGTTAACCATCACAACTTACATTAGTGGCTAAGGTATATTTCAGTATATAATGCATACTCTGTAAATGTACATGAAAACCACAAAACAAGTTAAAATGAAATTACAACTGATGTGCAAAGAGAGGAGAGAAAATGGAATCATACGGAATGCTCAATTAAAACAAATAAAGGTAGACCAAAGTAGAGCAAACAATAAAATAAAACTAAAAGTAGGAGCAAACAGTAAGAACAACAAATAGAAAATATATAATTTGGTAGATATTAACCTAATTATATCAGTAATAACTTTGAATGTCAATGATCTAAGTATTCAATTAAAAAGCAGCAAAGAGTGGCACTTCCCTGGTGGCACAGTGGTTAAGAATCTGCCTTCCAATGCAGGGGACAGGTTTGAGCACTGGTCTGGGGGGATCCCACATGACACACAGCAACTAAGCCTGTGTGCCACAATTACTGAGCCTGCACTCTAGAGCCTGTGAGCCAAAACTACTGAGCCCATGTGTCACAACTACTGAAAACCACACACCTAGAGCCCATGTTCTGCAACAAGAGAAGCCACTGAAACGAGAATCCCACACAGTGCAACAAAGAGTAGCCCCCACTCACCCGCACACAGCAGTGAAGACCCAACGCAGACAAAAATAAATAAATAAAATTTTAAAAAATAAATAAAAAAGCAAAGAGTGTCAGAGTTACTAAAAAAAAAAAAAGGACCCAACTGTATGTTGTGTACAAGAAATCCATTTTAAATATAAAGACAAATCTAGATTAACAGTAAATGAATGGCTTTCTGGTAGCTTCTTTAGGACTTTCCATGTATAGTATCATGTCATTTACAAACAGTGACAGTTTTACTTCTTTTCCAATTTGGATTCTTTTTATTTATTTTTCTTCTCTGATTGCCATGGCTAGGACTTCCAAAACTACATAGAATAGTAGTGGTGAGAGTGGACATCCTTGACTACTAGAGCTCATCAATGAAGTTGGTAAAGTTTCAGAATACAAAATTAACATACAGAAACCTCTTGAATTCCTATACACTAACAACAGAAGATCAGAATGAGAAATCAAGGAAACAACCCCATTTACTATCCAATTACAAAGAATAAAATACCTAGGAATAAACCTACCTAAGGAGGCAAAAGACTAGTACTCAGAATAGTATAAGATACTTATAAAAAAATCAAAGATGACACAAACAGATAGAGACATATACCATGTACTTGGATTGGAAGAATCAGTATTGTGAAAATGACTATATTACCCAAAGCAATCTACAGATTCAATGAAATCCCTATCAAATTACCACTGTTATTTTTCACAGAATGAGAACAAAAAAATTTACAATTTGTATGGAAACACAGAAGACCCTGAAAATCCAAAACAATCTTGAGAAAGAAAAATGGAGCTGGAGGAATCAGGCTCCCTGACTTCAGACTATACTACAAAGCTACAGTCATCAAAACAGTATGGTACTGGCACAAAAACAGAAATATAGATCAATGGAACAGGATAGAAACTCCAGAGATAAACCCACACACCTATGATCACCTAATCTATGACAGAGGAAAAAAGAATATAAAATGGATAAAAGTCTCTTCAATAAGTGTTTCTGGGAAAACTGGACAGCTACATGTAAAAGAATGAAATTAGAACACTCCTTAACAACACCACACACAAAAAGAAACACAGAATGGATTAAAGACCTAAATTTAAGACAAGATACTATAAAATTCTTAGAGGAAACCACAGGCAGAACACTCTTTGACACATATTGCAGTAAGATCTTTTTTGACCTACCCCCTAGAGTAGTGAAAATAAAAACGAAAATTAACAAATGGCACCTAAATAAACTTAAAAGCTTTTGCAAAGGAAAATGATAATCAGAACATAAAGACAATTCTCAGAACGGAAGAATATATTTGCAAATGAAGCAATCAACAAAGGATTAATCTCCAAAATATACAAACAGCTCATGCAGCTCAATATAAAAAAAAAAAAAAAAATCAAAAAATGGGCAGAAAATCTAAATAGACATTTCTCCAAAGAAGACATAAAGACCTCCTGTACTTTTGATGGGAATGCAATCTTGTACAGCCACTATGGAGAACAGTACGGAGGTTCCTTAAAAAAACTGAAAATAGAGCTACCATATGATGCTGAAATCCACTCCTGGGTTATCCAGAAGAAACCATAATTCAAAAAGATACATGCACCCCAATGATTATTGCAGCACTATTTTCAATAGCCAAGACACCGAAGGAACCTAAATGTCCACCAACAGAGGAATGGATAAAGAAGATGGTTTACATATATACAGTGGAATATTAGTCAGACATTAAAAAGAACAAAATAGTGCCATTTGCAGAAACATGGATGGACCTAGAGATTGTCATACTGAGTGAAGTAAGTCAGACAGAGAAAGACAAATATCATATGATATTACTAATATGTGGGATCTTTAAAAAGGGTACAAATGAGCTTATTAACAAAACAGAAGTAGAGTCACAGATGTAGAAATCAAACTTGTGCTTACAGGGGGTACATGCTTACATTGGGAGATACACACACTACTATATATAAAATAGATAATTAGTAAGCACAGAGAACTGTATAGCACAGAGAACTCAATACTCTGTAATAGCCTATATGAGACAATAATCTAAAAAGAGTGGACATATCTATATGTATAACAGTTTCACTTTGCTGTACACCTGAAACTAACACGACACTGTGCATCAACTATATTCCAATAAAAAAATTTTAAAAAAGGAACCTGGGTCCCTAACAACCACTTAAAGCTACCATACAAGCCCTGGGTAACCTCCCTCTGGGCTGCTACTTACAGGATTAAAATAAAACCCCTATTGGTTTTTTAAAAAAGTAAACAAATGGGCAAATATAAAGCATGCTAACACTAATCAAAAAGCAGTAGTAGCTGTATTAAGTTCAGCCAGGGCAGACTTCAGTACAAGAGAAGTTGTCAGGGATGAAGTGTTCACTAGTAAATTCTACTAAATATTTCAAGCAAGAAATTAGATCAATTACCTACAATCTCTTTCATAAGACAGAAGCAGAAGGAATACTTGCTAATTCATTCTATGAAGCCATCATTACCTTACTACCAAAACCAGACAGTACAAGCCACTCTGAAAGATGGCTTGGCAGTTTCTTACAAAACTAAACATAGTCTTACCATACCTCCAAAAATCTTGTTCTTTGTTATCTATCCAAAGGATTTAAAAACTTAAGTCCACATAAAAACTTGCACACATGTTTATAGCAGCTTTATTCATAGTTGCCCAAACTTGGAAGCAACCAAGATGTCCTTTAGTAGATGAATGGATAAATAATCTGTAGTACATCCAAATGATGGAATATTACTCAACACTAAAATAAGTGAGCTATCAAGACAAAAGACATTAAGGAAACTTAAATGCATACTACAAAGTGCAAAAAATTCTTAATATACTGTATGATTTCAACCCTATTACCTTCTGGAAAAGGAAGAACTATGGATACAATAACAAAAAATTAACAGTAGTTGCCAGGGATTGGAGAGAGGGAAAGATATATAGGCAGAGCAAAGAGGACTTTTAGGGCAATGAAACTACTTTCTATGATTTATAATGGTGGATACATATCATTATAAACTGATAGAATTTGTTCAAACCAATAGAATGAATAGAACAACAACACTAAGAGTCAACCTTAATGTAAACAGAGACTTTGGGTGATATGATGTGTCAATGTAGGTTTATCAATTGTAAAAAATTGGGGAAGTTATATATGTAGGGAGCAGGGAGTATATGTGCTATTTCTGTACTTTCCACTCTTGTAACCTAAATCTGACCTAAATATGAACTCTAGTTAATAAAAAAAAAAGGTAAAGGAAAAAAAATGAAATTTTCATGAACACAATTATTTATTCTTTAGTTTTGTATTCCCAGAGCTTATAGTTGAGCATAACACATAGTAGGCACTCAGTAGCTTGATATTGAATACATTCAAGGACTAAATAAATATTTTTCCTCTGGATGCCAACTAGATTTCAGTAGAGCCTAAAAATTAATGGAAATTCTAAAATAAACACTTGAGTCTCTCTCAGTAGCATCTTCATTGTATACCCAAAAGCATTTAATTATCACATCGTTTCCTCAGGGTGTTTACAGTAGCTGTGTGATTACAAAAAGTTGAGGCTCTTTTTTTTTTTTTTTTTTTTGTAGTTGTTATTGCTGAACAAAGCTGTATATAAATTATAAAAATAAAAAATATAGCTATTGTTTTACCAAAGGAAAGAAATGCAAATATAATTCAGTATTTCAGGGATTTACAAATATATTGTCACTGTAATATGAAAATAAATCCTCCTGTTTCATAACGATTTGCTATAAAACATTTTAAGAGCAGAATCAAACAAAAAAGAAGCTGATCTCTGTAATGTCAGGCTGCATCACATTATGCAGTATCAATAACCAAAGAACATTCAAAATAGAATATTTTGTGGCTTGTCTTACAAAATATTTAAAGACATTTGGTTTCTTTAAAATGCAAGTAATCACTCTAAGTTCCTAAAGAGCAAGAATAGAGCTACCAGTTTTCCTGAGACAGTCTCAAAGCTTACCATTCTTTGACCCCAAATAAAGGGCCTCATTAGATCGTGGTTGAAAAAGTGCAATATATGGAACAGTCATATGATATATTCTCAGAAATATAGGCAAAGAAGTGTATGACACGGGTCATTGAAGGGGAAAATTCCTTTCAGAGAGTGTCAATTAGCAAAACTCAAGTATTTACTATTATTAAAAATACATATGCTGAATTTTTTTAATTACAATTTTTTTCATTCATACACTTATTTAATATCACAAGAACAGAAGATATGAAGAAAATAAAATTTATCCCCACCCAAGTATAAATATTTTCAATAGTTTGGTATTTATTCTTTAATTATGAGGGACAGAGGAAAGAATAACAATCATAATGTACACACAAGTTTTATAATAGTCTTTTACTGTTTAACAATATATTATGAGCTTCTCCCCATATTATTAAATGTTTTTAATCTTATCTAAGCATAGTGCAGTCTTTTGCTAATTTGTCATGATTATGCCATGGTTATGAGTAGGTAATGGGGGTGTGGGAATGGGGAGATAAGATGCTTACATTTAACTTCATCTTACTTAGATATCTATATTTTCATTTTAGGTTTTTCCCGTCAAATTTAAATATTCCATTACTGAGGCTGATAATTCTCTGTCTCCAATCCCCACCCTCAACAGCAACCATTCTTACACATTAAATCTCTCTGGACTGTAATCAATTCAAACTAGGACCACCATGACTATTTTTGAGGAAACATTTGTAATTTTTGCTACCAGACTTTATATTATTTTACATACTGGGGCAATGGCTGAAATGAGGGGTCATGTCTTCTCCCTTCTCTCTCTCTCTTTTGTCTTCTCTGTACTTTCATGCCAATCCTGTTCCATTCTTCTGTTCTTGAGAATGGTGGTGGGAGACAAAGTATTATCAGTCTCAATAATAAAATATTTAAATTTGATTGGAAAAATCCTAAAGTGGAATATAGATACTCAAGTAAGATGGAGTTAGCATAGGCATCCCTGATTTCATTAGGATGGAAATGGGCATTGTAAGAATTTTTTTTTTAATAATAAAATAAACCTACATTTCCCAGCCTACTTTGACACTGCTAAATTTTCTCAAGTATCAGTGGAAGTATGCTGGAATATTTGGCCATGTTTTATATTCTGATATAGGCACCAACCTATTCTTGTTGTTTTCTTATTAGTCTACTATTAGTAACCTGTAATATGAGGCTGAGTGTCAATGTGAGACACATTATCAAGAGATTTACAGCACTCACTATGAATAGTGGAACAGGGAGATAGAAGAAGCCTGCGAAAATGGTGATCTCACAAAGTCAATGAATTATCCCAGGACTTCTTAGCTCTGACCTTCTTTTTATATTAAAAAAAAAAATCTGTTATGTCCTTAAGCCACTTTCATCTGTTATCTACCTCATGCAGCTTAAGGCAATCCTTTGGTGATATCCTCTCTTCCAAACTCATTTTTCTTTTAAAATCCTATTCCACAGATTAAAACAAAGAAAACTCCCATACATTATCATAATTTTTTTCTGAATAATTCTATGTCTCGGTCTTGCTTAAATTCAGATTGAAACCACAAGTATCATCTTTTCAGCAGCTTTCTTGAAGGACTATATTTTATTTTCTCTTGTTTTTTCATATTTTAGAATCTGAGATTATCTGAGATGGGAAAAACACTCTTCTCCCACCTCTTTGCTCCTTCTACATTATAATGTATCTAACCACATATAAAAATGTCTTCTGTCCTTTAAGATCATGTTTGACTATGCCCACAACATCTGTTCTGTTTCTGTTTCCTTATGATTTTTTTCTTCCACCTCTGCTTGGCCTCAAGTACTGAAATAATCTGAATGACTAAAATATTCAAGCAGATGACTATTATCCATATTTTTAAAGTCTTAACACTTTCATTTGTTCACACTCACTATATTTCAACTACTTCCTCATATATATATATATATATATATATATATATATATATATATATATGCTGATTGTCAGCATCATCCATAAGCCTTCATATCCAGAATTTTAAATTGAAAATCTCTTGCTCTGAGAGTAACTCCATAGGGTTTTCCTCTCCCTCTACTTTTACCACACTGAACCTTCCATATTTTTGACCCTTCTAACATCTCCTTTTAAACCTTCTATTCTTTACACTTCCTCTGTACCCATCTCTATGAGCCAATATTAAAACAACTCTCTCGCTGACATTATGAATTCTGTTCTGTTCTTTATCCTTTTGTGGAATCTCCTAAAAAGACCCAAACTTAGATCAACATCTGTTTGCTTCCTTCTATATCCAGGATATTTAGTAGTTCAATAAGAAAAGTACATAACCATGTTGGCTATGCTGCTACTGTTAAAACATAACTTCAAAACTCAATTAGGCCTGAAAAACTGTAATTCTTATGAATAACTAATATCACATGGCTCTTCCATAATATGAAATGCAATAGAAACAATTAATTCTGCCTGATGATAGAATGAAAAGCCTCTTAAAGGAAGCATGTTTATCTGCATATATGTGAATATAATAACTTTTAAAATTTAATTATAAAAATAGGAAGGAAAGAAAGTTGTGAAGATATATAAATATGTAGCTAGTTTAGAAATCTGCATGTCACTTATGGTACCTGAAATGTATGGGTTTCATTCAGCAGATGCAACTGGAATATGCGTGGGAAGCATTATAGGCATCCCAGTGACTTTATAGTTTTATTCAATTAGAAAAAAAATTGTGAACAGAGGACGGAAAAAGATTATGTATACATTAATACAGTTTCTTGCAAAGTAAAAAATACTTTAAATTTGAAAATATTTATAAATTTCAAAAACACATGTAGTGGAAAAAAAACTAGAAGTCATATTTTGGTAGGTAATCTAACAGTTATATATGTATTTAGAAAAATTAGATCATAGTGTATTATTGTTTTTCTTCATATTTTCCATGCAAATATATCATAACTTTATTTCTGCATTCAAAATTTTTTTACACCATCATTTTAGTGATGTGACAACATTCCATAATATTAATGCTTGAAAATGTTAAGCAGTCTACTATTGATTTCAGTTGGTGCCAGGTTATACATATTGGGAAAAATGTTTCAATAAGCATCCTTTTACAAATAAATTTTTGCAGTTTATTATTTTTTTAGATTTAATAAATTTATTCTATCTAGAAAAATTTCTAATAATAATATTCTAGGCTTTTAATACTAAATGATAAATTTAATATTTTAATATTTTGAGCTTGTACTAATATACTTCTTTTTGTGATTATCTTAATAGCATTTGTCTATAACATTTTACTGTAAGAATACAGTATGTGATACATATAACATACAAAAATGTTAATCAACTACTTATGTTATTGATGAGGTTTTTGGTCAACAGCAGGCTATTAGTAGCTACGTTTTTGGGGAATCACAGATTTTCGACCCCTTGAACAATGTGGTAAGGAAGAATATGAAAGTGGTAAGGAAGTGGCAAGGAAGAATGTGAAAAAAGTTCTCAACAGGATTAGTTATCAGAGAAATAAAAATGTTTAAATCATAATGGAGCAAAAAAATACACTCACTAAAATTCTTTAAAAAAAAGACGAAAAAGTCCAAGTACTGGAAAAGACTGTGACTCTCATACACTGCTGTTGGAAGTATAAAATTGTAAAACTGCTTTGGAAAATTGTTTGTTGTTTCTTAAAAATTTAAACATATATCTACCCTCTAATCCAGAAATTTCACTTCTAGATATTTATCCAAGAACACAGAGAACTGGTGTCTACCCAGTAGCATTATTGATAATAGCCAAATAAATAAATAAATAAATAAACTGGTAACAATATAAATCAGTAGGAATTGGATGCATTGTGGTTTATTCATCTAATTAATAATTCTCAGGTGTAAAAAACTGATGAGCTTCTGAAACATACAACAACATGATTACATCTTAAAAAAGTGTGCTGAGTGCCAGGAACCAGATACCAAAAACGTATACACAAAATCACATAAAATATACTATATGATTTAATTTATATAAATTTCTTCACTTTACTAATGGATTTAGACTTTCTATTTGTAAGCATATGACTGAAAAAAACAATTAAAATGCTTAAAATATTTTATAAGCTCATTCTCCAGCAACAATGTTTCTAGTAGAAGTAATGGCAGACAGTGATGATGGCAGAAAGATGATAGTTTACAGCAAAGTAAATGAGTTTAGTGGTGGTGGCAACAGCATTCTAACAAGATTTTTCCATCTTTGTTACACTACAGTTGATCCACCATTCCACATTACCAGATTCAACCAACTGCAGATCAAGAATAATAGAAAAAAAAAAAATCCAGAAAATTCTAAAAGGCAAAACTTGAATTTGCCATGTGCTGACAACTATTTACATAGCATTTATATTGTTTTTATATTATATTTATATTATAACCAAACTAGGGATGATTTAAAATGGATGGGATGATGTGTGTAAGTTGTATGTAAATACTACCCCATTTTATATAAAAGACTTGAGCATCCTCAGATTTTGGTATCTGCCTGGTGTCTTGGAATAAATCACCTCTGATACTAAGGGACAACTTTATATTTCTGCAATACCTCAGATCTCAGTAGCAAAGACTGGGATTCAGAGAATCCTGTAATAATGAGATTTGAAGTGGTGGGAAAAGTAGCTTTAAGTAAGCAACTGACAGTGTCTACCAAAGTAGTCAGCACTATGACTCATTAAAGTTTCTAACTTTGAGGTAATGTTTAGAAAGACCATACCACCCGTGATTTTAATGGAAATTTCTCCAAGCCCTCAAATCTAAATGTGATGGTATGTGTAGATTTCAAATGGACATGTATTTTTATTATATTAAAGAAAGAGAACAAACAAGGTGAAATTAGATGTTAGCTGACTTCTAGGGAAGGTGTGGTTGCCAAGGTGGTTAACTTATAGGTTTTCATCTTAATGATGACATTTATCAATTTATCTATTGAAAAATTCACATTTTACTTTCACTCCTTTTCTCTACTAATGATTAAATATGATGTTTATTAATACATTACTTTATTTGCATCCCTGACAATTACCCTCCTTGTACTTAATGTCTTAACATTTTTATAAAATGTTAGAGATGAGTCATTCAAATTGGTGTTTTAGTACTTCTGCTTCTATATATAAACTTGAGTTCCTTTTATCTTTGCGGCAGGCTTTTAGACATCAATATGATGATAACTATTTAAAAAGAATCAGGAAACCATCTATCTTGTTCTGTATACTAGAGAAGTTTAAACTCCAGAAGAATAATTTGTTATGTAAGGCTCGAAACATATTGACTTTTATCTTGACTGAGCCCAGAAACATTTTGTAGATAGTTGCTTGCCAATTTCTTCCCAAATACATTGCTTGTGTTTTTTCTTCTTGAACTAATTAAAACAATATATTTTTCAACATTGATAAGACTCAATGTATGCTCAGTAAAATGGATGATAAAAGATCTACATTAAAACTTAATAACTGAAATTTCAAAATGCAAGTTTCAAAAGTAACATTATAAAATCTTCCAAGGGAAGTAAAAAAATGAACAATCAACAATAGTTTAGACAAAGGCTCAATAATCAGAATGGCATTTCACTTCCCAAATGTTGATACTGTTTCTAACTCAGGGCAAATTATTTGTACTATGCATCTATACCTAGTTAAACACCGAATCACTATAAGGATTAATAGACTTAAGCAAATTATCAGATATTTAGACACAGACAGAGTTTTGAGAAGCTACTACACCACAGTAAGAAATAAAGTAACAGAGGAAAGTTCCGAGATCTCAAAAGCAAGATATTCACATAGTAGAGAACTGAGGAGATTCCCAGTGTAATTGTGATGGGAAATCACAACAAAATTTCTGTGCTGCAGACCTAGGGAGTAATCAATCCTGATTACAATAAGAGGACAAAAAGCTCTAGAAGCATGTCCCCAAGTAGATGAAATTGACAGAGTATCTGCTGTTTACATTTTGGTCAGAGAAATTGAGGGTGGCTGACTGGAGTAATGGTACTAAGTAAGAACACAAAGAGTACGTTATCAGCTCCAGGAAAATAAAATGTTGTAAAAGAAAGTCTTTTACCTCTGATATGGCTCAGATATGGATAATGTCTACATTATCATAACGATGTACATACTGATTATTGACAAAACAAAATGTATGGTTTAACCATTTTGGAAAGATAGGGATGGGATGTAAAGGTTAGTTTTCCAGAAAGTTAATTGCTCACTTTACATAGTAAAAATAAATAAGCAAAGCCTAAAATTAGAATTAAGAGCATAAGCATATTATTTGGAAATATGGATTTTGAAACTTCTTGGTATCCACCAATATTCATTTTCTCTCTTCAGGTACTACAATAATATTCAGTTATTTATATAGCTCCTAAGCATTAAGACTGAATTTTCTAGCTTCCTTTTTTTTTTTTTTTTTTTTTTTGCCGTATGTGGGCCTCTCTCTGTTGTGGCCTCTCCCGCTGCGGAGCACAGGCTCCAGATGCGCAGGCTCAGCGGCCATGGCTCACGGGCCCAGCTGCTCTGCGGCATGTGGGATCTTCCCAGACTGGGGCACGAAACCGTGTCCCCTGCATCGGCAGGCAGACTCTCAACCACTGCGCCACCAGAGAAGCCCTCTAGCTTCCTTTTTTTCAATGTGGTAATGGATGTAGGTAGGAATGGAATTTTGTTTTGGTTTGGTTTAGCAGCATTTAGAATATAACCTTATCTGTTTCTTCTCCATCTCCCTTGTCTGTGGAGCAAATTTGCTATCTTGACACATGGATAAATGCCACATTCTAAATATGGTGGATTAGGAGAAGCCTGGGTTTTGAGATATGCTTCAAGTAGATCTGTCTTAACAGCCCAGGTTGAACACCTACAAGAGGGGTGTGTGTGTGTGTGTGTGTGTGTGTGTGTGTGTGTGTGTGTGTGTGTGTGCACGCATGCACGCACACGTGTGTGTGTGTGTTTGTGACAGAGAGAGAGAGAGAGAAGTTTTGTGTACACAGTATAGTATAGGGGCTGGTTTGAAGAGCTCTGGGTAAATTCCAAACCAGACACAAAGCATCTGTGACTTTGGGCAAGTTAACTATCTTTTACTTATACTGACACATGCCTTACTGAATTATAGTGAGAGTAACTTGGATTAATCCAGGTAAAGAAATCAGAGGAAGCAGAGCATTATTTAACCTTCTTATATTTTCCTTCTTTAGCTACTCTGTTCCATTGGATTTTGACACTACAACCCTATGGATTTACCAACGCATGTGTGAGAGTTGATTCTCAATTTGCTTTGCTGATTCTTCCCATAGATTCAGTTAGATCTTATTTGATGTTTACACCAAAAAAAAATAAAAATCTATTATATCTCAGTACAAGCAAGGAACCCCTGAAATCTCCACCAGAAATTTATGTAACTCCTCAATGCTGGTATACTTCTTTTCCAGCACTGAATATCATTCAACCTTTGTCCAAGAGAATATATTTGTAACATTTCTTTTTTTCTCTCTCTCTCTGTCAATACCAATATCCACTTTTCTGGTAGATTCTACTCTACTTTCTAAATATCTTTTGAACCCATACATTTCTCTTGATCCTTTGTCCAAGTGATTTGCAAATATTTCATAGACTACCACGACAGATACTTGCAATTTAACAATTTCCTTCTGTGTGTAATTTCACTCAGAAACATCCTATTTCCTGAATGGCAAACTTTAGATAATTTGACATGGCAGCACCTGTTTCCATTTTCTATCTCATGTTCTGTATCCCGAAATAAACTTTGAGTTTTTCACAGGTTCTGGGTTTCTCTTGCCTCTGTGGCTCCTCTACTGCTTGTTCCTCATTCAATATCATTATTTCCTTCCCCCTCAATACCAATTTTCCTGTGTAATTAATTCTCTGTAACTCTTCTTTTAGAATGTTACTTTTTCTATGTGATTTGTCTTGACCCCCTATTCTACTCACACAGTATGACTTATAGTATACGTCTTAGTTTTATTCTTCTTGTACTCTACAATTATACCTGTCAAAGACAAAGAACAATGTTCTAACTAGCCACCTGGATATGTGCTCTACTTACAAGGAATCCTCATTTGGACATATCACCTCAAACAATATTTAATAATAAAATTAAATTTTAAAATTTAAAATAAAATACTGCTAATATTTATTTTGCACTTACAATATGCTACATGTTATTCTAAATGCTTTACATTTATTACCTTAGGTAATATTTATAACAATAGTAGCTACAATTGTTATCTATATTTTACAGATAAAGAACCATTTTCAGGGAAATTCTGTTCATAAACTGCTAGTGAGGGATGGAACAAGTTTTCATGCCCAGTTAACTTACTCCAGAGTTGTGCAAATAACCATTGAATTATACATATAAGTAATAGTATAACATGAATTTATATATAGTAGATGTTACCTACAGAGGCATAGAAAAACCAGTAAGATTCAGCCCTATATTTCATGAATTTAGTCAATGAGTGTTCTAGTTTTCAGTAATGCTTCAGTCAGTGAAAGCACAATAGAAATGCAGATTATTTCAACTATGAAAGACTTACTTTTAAAAGTATAGTAATATATGCCACACATTTTTAAAATGTATTTTAATATATTTAAAATACATTCTTATATTGCAAAAGTAAACATGTAAGAAATGTAAAAATAGTATAAAAGAAAATCCAATAATTTGCCTTTCATGAACTACAAATGAAATTATTTGCAGACTGTTCTAAGTTTTGTTTATCTAGTATTCTAAGAAAATGCACTTAAATTTCAGATAACTGCTTTGGGCCTGCTATCTTTTAATTTATTTCATTGCATGGGTATTATTATTTGTGTTCATTTAAATTCATTGTACTCTGAAGTTGTCATAAGTAAATACAAGCCAGAGGCAATGGTGCCTTGATACTATTTCTATATAGCTCTGAAAAAAATACTCTGAAGAAAACATCATTTATAGGAATGATATTTTAAATTGTACTTGCTTGCTCTGCTTAATGAACAAAATAATAATAAATAAAATGATTTTAATATATTTTCTTGGTCTATTTAAATCATATTATACATTTACCATTTTATTCATGTTAAATTATACTTAGTTTTAGAGGTGAGTCCACATTACAATATTTTATTTGGAAGAACAAGAATATCCATGCTTTGGCTTAGATAGCATGTAGGAGTTATGTCAAAGCATCTGTTTCCCACCTGCTACTATTCATGATGCTTGAGTGTTGAACATAACACAGCAGTAACTGTCCATATAAATAGTTTCTCTTAAAACTTTTTGGGTAAGAATAGAACATGTAGGAATTCAATAGATCTATCTTACTCAAATAAAGGAATTCAAATGAGAACAAAATAGAAATGCTTATCTAATGCCACAATTATCCCTAATATTTTCCATATATTTGTGTATATGTTTATCTGTGAATGTTTGTGTATGCATACATACATTTTAGATGACAATAAGCAAAATGCTATTTGTCATAGGAACTATAGAATTAGCAAGAAAGAGAAATGTATTTTACTGCTTTGACTATTCATGTCTAATAAAAAAAGGAAAATAATATCCTCATATTACACTGCTGTGCATTCTATAAGTTTACAATTATTTTGTCAGCTGAGAGGCTTAAGTCTGAAGTGAAGCCTCCACCTAAAACTGAGTGACCTCATGAGGTATAATGATGAAAATTCAAGTTGTATTATTGGTGTATCTAGTAAACATGTGTGATAATGGAGACCATGCAGAACTCTCATGAAAATCATTATTCAATAACTAGGCCCGATGGTAACACTGAAAAGGAAGGGTGTAGTTGACTCTATTAAGGGTGAATAAGAAAGAGGGAGGAGATATGGGAACATATGTATATGTATAATTGATTCACTTTGTTATAAAGCAGAAACTAACACCATTGTAAAGCAATTATACTCCAATAAAGATGTAAAGAAATAAAATAAAATGCCTAGAAAAAAATTTTTAAAAAAAAAAAGAAAGCCTTTGTTATGAGTTCTGATTCTAACGGCCAAGTAACTAAGGCTAAAAGTTCAACCCCTTTTTCCTATTTAACTACTTTGTGATTATGATCAATTTCATTTAAATTACCTTTCTTAAATCTAGTCTGAAAATGGTTCATAATTACAATTGAGCCACTCAGCTGAGGCTGGTACTCACATAACTCAAGTTACCATTTTGTTCTAAGTTAATTATTTTGAATCACTAAGGTTATTTATTACACTACGTGTTACCTCATCTTTGCATTTGCAAAAATTTTGCTTGAAAAGATTCTAGAGTCATAATTAGTCTGCTTCCAAAAATGTTGATTTTTTTTCATGATATAGTTTACCTTTTCAGAAACGCTGAGTCTGTTTGATCTGGTTCACCTGGAGACCTGTAAAGCCAATGTGTCTTTAATGTCAACATCAGTCACAGCATATGTGTAAAACAAATGTCTATATTGTGGACACATCTGTTATTTTTATTATGAATAGGGAAGATGTATCCTTGAGTAATTCAGTTACTTTGTTGAGTATTTATCAACGACTATCTAGAATGAATATTCCTGACTAGTGGACTAGGAATGAGTCCACTCTGCTCGTGATATGTAGAAATGTTTTGGGTGTGACAAATCACACATATTTCAGAAAATAGCATCCTGACTCATTAAGAAACTGACATTTCAGAATGACAAATATCTTTCTATGGCGCCTAGAAAAATTATATAAACATTCAGGAACAACTGTTTTCTAATCTTGCCAAATATTTTGTGCTAAAATAATAAAATCAATATGAAATTTATGTTAGGTAATACAAACTAGTTGTTAAAAACGATGTTTTATTCAGCAATGTTGTTTTAAAGATGCAGGTTGCTATTCATGTAGCATTTGACTACAAAAACATATTCTCTTATAAACAAGATTAAATTTTTATTTAATATCACTTTTTTAATATCACTTTTAATATTACAAATCTCAGTATTCAAAAGTTGTCAAAATTTTGAAAATAGAATATTAAAAGAACAAATGCAATAGTTTCAATATAAATATTTAAATTTTCAGAATATAAATTGAGGTTGATAAGTAATTTTTTCAAATTATGTAATACAAAATAAACAAATATGCCTTAAAATTTTCCTGAAGGCTATAATTAACTTATAGGTCCCCCATCTAGAAACAATCTAATGGACCTTGCAAGTTAGCTTTTTTTTTCATCTTTTCTTTTTTTGGGCTTGAATAGTCAGGCATAATACAGAAAGTAACATGGCAAGCCAATTGCAGAGTGTGTCTAAGATAACGGAAATTTGCTCATATGAAGACAAACTGTTGACCTTTAAGAAAGTTGCTGATGACCTTTAATAGCACCTAAAGAGAACATTTTCCTTTTACACTGCTTCTTGTCAAAGTTTGCAACATGGAAAAAACATAGTGTAAATAAATTAATTTAGCAGTATCTTTGTGATTTTAGCTATATAAGGTAAAAAGAAGATCTTAACAAAAATCCTCCAAACAAAATCCCCTATAAATAAATCATCATTATAACTGGATAGAACCAAACAGATCTAATTAATGTGCAATTAAATCAAATCTTGGTCTCCAAGAAGATAAAAGTCTGATGATGTACATATATTGCTGATTAAGCAAATGTTTTCAATTTGCACCACCAAAGAAAATGCAAAATGAATACTTATTGGTATATAACATGTAAAAACAACCAATCTGAAATTCAAATATTCCATGTTTATGCATGTCCAAGTTTGTTTCCATTTTCCATGCATATTTTCATGTGCAACCATATATTTGAAGACAATCTTCATTACCCAGATGACAATTTACCATTAAAAAAAAATTCCTTTAAATCCCTTCTTAATCGTCCGTTCTTATATGGAGCATATTAAATGAGTTAAGATGATTAGAATTAACTCATCTTTACCACAGAATTTAGATGGCTGCATTTGTCAACAAGTTCTTTTTCTTGAATACTTTTGCATTATTTCCCAGCATGCTTAAATCCTACAGCTATGAATAAGGCCTTCCCACAATTTCCCAGCAAGAATTAATCCTTTGCTCTCCTTTCCTTTCATATAATTTTTAAAATCTTAATTACAGTTCTTATTAGAGTAGGTCTCACTGGTTTTAAGCCTCTGGATTCAAAGAAACTTTTATTTAGACATAGTTGGTTCATCCAGTAATGCTTATACATAGTAGATATGTAGTAAATACTTACTAAATTGTATTGCAGAGTAAGAAGTGCTTCTCTGGAAAGACTTTTGCAAGCAGTAGTACATTTTAATCATTTTGATACA
Organism: Platanista minor; assembly: GCA_004363435.1. Lineage (NCBI taxonomy): Eukaryota > Metazoa > Chordata > Mammalia > Artiodactyla > Platanistidae > Platanista > Platanista minor. The sequence goes on from RJWK010020069.1 coordinate 22,854, forward strand.
CCCATGTTTCAGTTGCACTAGATAAGAATGCATATATATATAAATGAATGAATAAACAATGTGTCTTACTCATTGCCTTTAAAGTAAAAGAAAAATTATTACTGTATATAAATGTATTTACTAATGATATATTTTAAGAGAGGGTGATATTGTCTAGAACAGGGTTTCTCAACCTCAGCACTATTGGCATTTTGTGCTAGATAATTCTTTGTTGTGGGCTATCCTGTGCATTAAAGGATGTTTACAAGCAGATACCGATAATATCCCCCAAATCATGACAGTCTATCTCCAGACATTGCAAAATATCTTCAGAGGGAAAAATTATTCCTACTAGAAAACCACTGATCTAGGAAAAGGAGCAAACTGATAAATCCTCACTCTCAAGGTTTGTAACCACAAAACACTCCCTTGAGCCCATCATATGACTGACTCAGTCAACTATGGAGTTTCGTCTAAAGGAAGTCAAACAGAAAAAGAAAATAGAGATGTATCCTTATTTCTGACCATAGAGATTACAGGGAGGACAAATAAAAGCTAAAAAATGAAATCTGATTCTAATCTGACTTCTCTCTGAGTTTTGGTCCAAAGGAAAGAGATTTGTTAGCTGCAATGGGAGAATTACTTAAGGACAAAAGAATTACTATGTCAACCTAAATGTTGGACTTTGGAAAAGAACTGCCTTGAAAGCTGCTGGTAGTGATGTGTAAGTGGTCTCATAAAACTAAGCTTGTTGGTGCAGAGTGGAAAGAAAGTAGTAAGGTCAGAATTTAGCTTTCTCAAATCCCCTTCCATACTTGTGTGTATGGGGCACTGAATTTTCTATATTGCCCTGCAGAGTGCATGTAGAGAGTGACTATGAAGGAACCAACTAGCAATCAATTGTTTATACCCTATAAGACCTCTTAGGAAAAAGTGAAACATTTGATCAGGCACAGCTAAGTTTATTAGACATACTGTAAGAAGGGAGAATACCTACCACCTTGGCTGAATCTTATTTGTATCTCAGAAGAGGGAAATTAAGAGAAACTATTTCAGGGCTTCCCTGGTGGCGCAGTGGTTGAGAGTCCGCCTGCCGATGCAGGGGACACGGGTTTGTGCCCCGGTCTGGGAAGATCCCACATGCCACGGAGCGGCTGGGCCCGTGATCCATGGCCACTGAGCTTGCGCATCCGGAACCTGCGCATCCGGAGCCTGCGCTCCGCAACGAGAGAGGCCCGCATACGGAAAAAAAAAAAAAAGGAGAGACTATTTTATTTGGAATAGGAAAGATATTACCACATAATAGCTTTAAATTGGTAAACACCCTGAGATGCGGGTTTTAAAGCAAATTGTGTTGAACAAAATATTAGTCTTCTTAAATAACTATTGATACTTCAGGTGATACACAGTCATATTGTTCAATAGCAATAATTTCTTGGAGAAAGTAGCTAAGTTCCTTATGCTTATTCTCAGTATTGTTTAAAACAGGGTCAAGAAAAATTATATTGGTTTCAGTTATCGTGCCAAACGGTCAACAAGTAAGGAAGCATACGGTTTTTCAGTGAGTTTTAAAGATGGACTCAATAAATTAGATAAGAAACTAAGACATTCCCAGGAAAAGGGAGAAAAGGACCTGAGGTGAATCATCCTTAGACTTTAGCTACAGTGGACAACAAAATGCCTGAGTGTGGCATATATTTACCTCTGCAGTCACCCATTCAGGTAGCAGTTCAGATCATGTTAATGGGTAGACCAGGGAATATATGGTGTGGATTTGGGAATCTATCTCTTCTCAATCCCTATAAAATCTTTTAAGAGCAAACAGCATTTTCAGTGAGAGAGTGAAGAGAGGGAGGACCCAGAGATCAAAATCCAATAATTTTACTGAAAGAACTCTTTGAATTATTGTATCACACTGTTTATAAGATTGAAAAACATTATTTTTAACCTTAATACTTTATCCAATCAACATTAAAAATCAAAAAGGTGTATAGTTTTTGCTTCTCTATGTACAGTGTATTTTAATGTGTGAACCCTGTGGTTAATAACCGCTATGTTATACATTTCAACAAATGACTGCCACGAAAACTTAGAGAGGGAAATGTCCATGTGAACTACCTGGAAATTGTCACACACACACATACACACATAAATAAATAGAGTAATAGAGGTTTAAATGTACCTAAGATTTAAATTCAGAGAGGAAAACAATTCATAAAGATATTCCAGTGCAAGAGAAACATAAGCAAGGAATAAAGATGAAAATTTTATAATGCATGTTTTCAACTTGCAGTTGGCAATTTTAACTTGCATGTTTTATCAGGAAAACAGAAGTTATGCTAGATATTTAATCTGTAGGAATTTAACACAAGGAATTGCTTACTGATGCATTGAAAAGAAATGGAGAGAAAAAAATGTAATGGCTCAGAGTAAAAGGGAGAAATAGGTTACCAGCCAAAAATAGAGAAACTGCTTCCACTCATGGTCTTGATTCCATAGGTTGAATATTTTTACCTTTATCCGAAGGCACAGCTGCTGGTGGTGGTGCTAGGAGACCAGGGAATACCACTGAGTCAATCAATTTAGTCATCACCATAAAAATTGGAACTACCAAAAGGATTTCATCTGCCTCAATTAGGACTAGTTAAAGAGTATGGCCCTGCAGCAACCTCCAGTCACTGTCATCAACACCCTCACTTTCTAAGGTCCTGCCTGTAACTGCACTGGTAGAAATTAATAAAAAGACAATTTGCATGGGAGTCTGAGAAATATAACTTGTGGGCTCTTCAAGGGTGGTTCAGGGCCTGAGAAATAACAAAGAAATATCCAGGTCAATAATAGATAAACTTCTGAAGCTTTAAAAGTTCTCATAATTTCTTTCTTTTCAAATACATTTCCAACTAAGAAACTTGTCATCATTTTTGTCCTGGTACTTTAGGCCTTAAGGCAAAGGCTAAACATGGATATGTTTTGCTAGACTGAGCTTTTGACCTTTATTTATTTATTTGTCCACATGTCCAACAAAGATTTACTGTCGACTGTGACCTAAGTACTTATCAAAGCAGATTACATGACTAACATTAACACAAGACAAATGTGTTAATGTACTAATTTTAAAACCTCATCCCCAGTTATCATACTCACTCCCTGTTTCAAATTCCTCTCAATATTTTATCTTAACCCACTCAATCAGTCATTAACCCACACCCCTTCAACAAAGCTTTTCTAGTCAAAATCACCAATGAGCTCCATGTTGCAAAATTCAATATTAAATTTTCAGTCTCATCTTACTTGACCTTTGATTGTTTTATTTCCTTTTACCTGAAACTTTTTTTGAGTGGCTTAGAAGAAACCCCATTCTTCTGGTATTTCTCTGACATCATGGATGATTCCTTTTCACCTCTCTGACCTTCAGATTTTGGTGTGCTCAGTAGCTCAGGCTTTGAGCCTCTTCACCTCTCTGTCTACACTCATTTTGTGGTTTCATGTAGTCTAATGGTTTTAAATGCCGTTAATTTTCTGTTACCTCTCAGATTTTATATTACTGGTATGAAACTTGCCTCTGAAACAGTCCTATATATTCAACTGCCTATTTGATTGGTGTACTTGGTTAGATAAGAAACATTTCAAATGCAAGACATTCAAAACTGACCCCTAATGCTATTCCACCCATGGTCTTAATTTCAGTAAATGATTACTCCATTCTTCATGTTTCTCAGGAAAAATACCCTGGACTATCCCTCCACTCATCTCTTTTTTTGTATCCCAAATAACGTTGGCTTCATTTTCCAAACATATCCAAAATCTGACAACTTTTCACCTTCCCCACTATCATCATAGAACATCATTTCAGTGTGGATTATTGTCACAGTTCCTTTATTGGTCCTCCTGTTACCGAGTCCAATCTCGTACTGCTCATTCACAACAGGTTAATTAAGTAGAGAGAAAAGGTGATGAGACAAGGAATAGCGATCTTATTCAGAAAGTAAGTAAACTGAGAAGATGGTAGAATAATGTCCTAAAGAAACATCTTGCTCGGGTTAGAATACAGGCTTCTTTATTGCTAAGAAAGGTGAAAGCAGGAGGGGCAGGAGTGAGGTCTGGAGGTAAGAAATAGCTGTAGTCATCTGGGTGCTGGCCAAGGTCAAGGGAGGTTACCAAAGATCTTTGCTCATGATCAGTATACTCATTACTCTTGTCTGGTCATGATGTCCCTGCAGAACTGGATAAGACAAATCTTACTTTTCTTGTTCATGTTTCCTTATTTCCATAAGGAGGGAAAATTTCTGTGAAGGGGCTATTATGGACACCTCAAGCTATGGGCAAAATTCCTTCAATAATTAGGGTGATTATGTGCAGAGCTAGTGTGACTAAGCAAAGGCAAGTAACAATAGAACAGAAAGTTTAGAACAAAGGAAATAGATCCAGTATGGAGTCAGACTTGTTCTCCCCTGTTATACTCTTGCATCCATTATTACCTCCTTAGAGCTTATTCAGAATAAAGGAGCCAGAAGTATCCTTTTTATAATGCCAGATCATATGAGTCCTTTGCATAGTCATTTGTAATGGAATCCATTTCTCTCAGAGCAAAAATAGAGATTTTACCACAGACTATGAAGTGTCAAATGGCCTAGCCCCACTCCCTCTCTGACGTTATCTGCTACAATTCTCCCCTTTGTATCCTCTACAATAGTTATCTTGTTGGACAAAGACAAAAACACTTCAGCCTTGGCCTTTGTATTTGCTGTTCTCTGCTTAAAACTCTTCTCATAGATATGTACAAGCCTCACTCTAAGACATATATCAGGTGTTTGCTCAATTATCTTAATCTCAGGGAGGTGTTCCTTGGCTACTTTATTTAAAATTGGCAATGCCCACCAATGCAGGACTCTTAATCTGCTTTCCCATCTTGATTTTCTTTGTATTTTCCATATAATTACATATAACTATATATATCATACTTATATCCAAATCTATATAGCTATATCTACACATACATATATTTTATCTGCTGTATTTATTGCCACATCACCAGATCCAAAACATAATTTCTACTAATATGTAAATATGTGTTGAATAAGTAAACAATGAATCAGTGAATTTTTTTGGTAAAATAAGTTAACCTTTTTTTTAAGAAAAAATAAAAGTAAAGACTTCCAGAATTAATTACAAAATAAATGGCAATTCTTATCTAATTAAAGAATCATTGTCATTTCTTCAGCTTTTTAGAAGAAAAAACTCATTTCTTGACCTATTAAATTTGAAAACTTTTATTTTACACAGAAAATTCTGAAGTTTAATTTTAAAAAAGGGATTTTTTTAGTCATAACATGATCTGGAAATAGTTTAATCTAAGTCTTTCATTACATAATTTAAAAATAAAAGAGACTATTGCTAGACTGTTGCACAACTCGTCTCATTCTACTAGGTCACAGAACATCAGGGAAAGGAACACATCTATTATAAATTGCTATGTAATGTTTCACAATTTTTTCACTGCATTATACTTTACTTTCTCATGGAGTAATATAGCAGCCTTGTGAAAGCATCAGATCTTGCCACCAAAGACTTTCATAGTTCTATTACTTTTTTAAATTATACATACAAATTCTTCATGGTAGTGTTCAAAATTGTTTAATGGATTGGAGAATTCACTGACAGTCCAGTGGTTAGGACTCCACACTATCACTCCCGAAAATTCAGGGTTGTGCAGCCAAAAAACAAAACGGTTTAATGGAGTGAGATCAAATACATATTTCATGTAGTAATGTTATATTCCAGCTGATATTGTTTGTGTAGTGTGTATGTTTTTATACTTTAAGCTCGCTGCCCCCAAATGAAGAGCTTCAAAAACATTAATTTTGGGCTTCCCTGATGGCTCAGTGGTTGAGAGTCCACCTGCCGATGCAGGGGACAAGGGTTCATGCCCCGGTCCGGGAAGATCCCACATGCCGTGGAGCGGCTGGGCCCGTGAGCCATGGCCGCTGAGCCTGCGCGTCCGGAGCCTGTGCTCCGTAACGGGAGAGGCCACAACACTGAGAGACCCGCGTAATGCAAAACAACCCACACACACAAAAACAACAACAAAAAACAAACAAACAAAAAAAATTATTTTTGTCTATAACCATTGGAAATAGGAAGATCAGAAAGTCTGTAAAATTATAAAATTTTAAATTAGTGGCCATTTAAACTTTGTAGCAATGTTCCCATTCAAAATTATTTCAGTATTTGTAAATATGTATTTGAACACTTGGTATCCAAAGATAAAAAAGTTCAATGATTATTTCCCTGCCAAAAGTAACATCACTTGAAACATATCTGACAGAAATTAAAATAACTCTTTTAAAATTGTTTAAATTTATCATTTTTTATTTTTTAATAAATTTACACTCCCCATCACCCATTTCTCCACCCACATCCCTTGCCTCTGGCAGTCACCAATCATCTGTTCTTTATATCTATTATCTTGGGTTTTTTTAATTTCATATATAAGAGAGATCTACAGTAATTGTCTTTCCTTGTCTTACTTATTTCTCTTAGAATAATGCCCACAAGGCCCATCTATGTTATTGCAAATGGCAGGATTTCCTTCCTTTTTATGACTGAATTACATATTCCCCAATTCTTTATCCAGTCACCAATCATTGGACACTTGGCTTGTTTCCATAACTTAGCTATTGTAAATAATCCTGCAACATGTGGGTTCATATATGTATTTGAATTAGTATATTTGTTTTCTTTGGATAAATACCCAAATTGCATTGCTAGATGGTATAGTAATTCTATTTTTAATTTTCTGAGGAAACTCCATACTGTTTTCCATAGTGGCTACACCAATTTACATTTCCACAACAGTACACAAGGCTCCTTTTTTCCACATCCTTGCCAACATTTGTTATACCTTGTCTTTTTGATAATAGACATGCTAACAGGTATAAGGTGATATCTCATTATGGATTTGACTTGTATTTCCCAGGGGCTACTCTTCATTGTGGTGTGCAGGCTTCTCATTGTGGTGACTTCTCTTGTTGCAGAGCATGGGCTCTAGGCATGCAGGCTTCAGTAGTGTGGCACATGGCTCAGTAGTTGTGACTCACGGGCTCTAGAACACAGGCTCAGTAGTTGTGGTGCACTGGCTTAGTTCCTCCACAGCATGTGGGATCTTCCTGGACAAGGGATCGAAACCATGTCCCCTGTATTGACAGGCGGATTCTTAACCACTGCACCACCAGGGAAGTCCCTAAATTGGTAACTTTTAAAGGTCAATTAATCTTACATTCTTCCAAGGTATTTGCTTCTAAGGACTTTAAAAGTAAATAATGATTACTTGAAAGAAGAGAATTAAATTTTCTAAAGAAATACAATGTTTCATTGACAACTGAATATTTGCCACAGTTCATAATGAGATTTCAAAATTCCACACAATATTCTGGCTTTTTAAGGTCAATAGGAATTATTTAACTATAAATATTTTTATAAACATAAATGTGCTAAAAAGAGCATTAACCTCCCCACCTCTTAAACTTTTACTTAGACATGTGTAATCTATTTTAAAGGCTATTCTCAAATTAAGCTTCCTCTATCAAAAAAAGAGGAAAAGAGAAATATAAGAATGGTCTGACATTCTTTAAAATTTGGTCCATGTGTTTATTTTGTTTTGTTTTGTATTCTTCTTGGACATACACTCATTTATAAATCAAAATATCTGGTTTATATTCCTCTAAACATGCACCAAATTCTAGAGAATGATCAAAAAGATCAGTTTAAATACAAATATTTGGGAGTAACAATTGATATTAGGTTGGATTCAAAGGTACTAAATACAAACAGTATTTTAAAGGGTAGCAGAACATGCCACCCCCAAATATACCACCCTTACATAGGGATTTTTTTGAGCTCAAGGCAATTGAGAAGAAGCATATATATAAGAAAATATCTCTTCCCTTATTTATTTGCCTAAAAAGACATAAATTTACAAAGGTGTCCCTCTTCCTCTTTTTACCAGGAAGGACAAAGATTAATCCTTAGAGAAAAATTTAACCATTATCAATGGAGAAGGCTCTGATTTAAATCTATATTAAAAACCTTACTCTTATTTACTACATTTTCTGGTCAATCTCCCTAATACTTTCCTCTCCTACACTTTTATGTCTTTTGCTTTTAGTTGTTATTTAAGCCTGAGTTCTAAGCCATCTCTAAGAGATACTCATTTATTTATTTATTTTTATTTTATTAGAGTATAGCAAATTTCCAATGTTGTGTCAGTTTCAGGTGTACTGCAAAGTGAATCTGTTATACACATACATATATCTGTTCTTTTTTATATTATTTTCCCATATAGGCCATTACAAAGTATTGAGTGGAGTTTCCAAACTTCCATTTTATAACTCCCCCTCTTCCTTACCCTCTGGTAGGCATAAGTTTATATTCTACATCTGTAACTTTATTTCTATTTTGTAGGTAAGTTCATTTGTATCCCTCTTTTAGATTCCACATATACATGGTATCATATGGTATTTGTCTTTCTCTGACTTACTTCAATCAGTATGATAAGAAGTCAATCTAGATCTATCCATGTTGCTGCAACTGGCATTATTTTGTTCTTTTTTATGGATCAGTAATATTCCATTGTATATATGTATTACATCTTCTTTATTCATTCCTCTGTTGATGGACATTTAGCTTGCTTCCATGCCCTAGCTATTGTATATAGTGCTGCAATGAAATTAGGGTACATGTATCTTTTTGAATCATGGATTTCTCTGCGTATGTGCCCACAAGTGGGATTGCTAGAGCATGTGATAGCTCTATTTTTAGTTTATTAAGGGATCCCATACTGTTCTCCACTGTGGCTGTACAGGCTTACAGTCTCATAAAGAATGTAGGAGGGTTCCATTTTCTCCACACCCTCTCCAGCATTTATTGTTTGTAGATATTTTGATGATGGCCATTCTGACCAGTGTGAGGT
>RJWK010020070.1:0-31804 GCA_004363435.1 Platanista minor
TAAAAAAAAAAAAAAAGAAGAAGCATCCTAGAAGGCCCAGGACTAACCACATTTTATTAGTGGAATAAACTCAAACACTTTCCTGTGCCTACAAGATTCTGCATAACACATCTCTATATGCAATGTTTATCTTCATCTTTCGCCATATTTCAGCAGTTCACTTTCTTCTTGTTAACGTTTAACCAGGTTGGTCTTCTTTCAGTTCCATGAATTGGCCAAGGTCTTTCCTACCCCAGGCCCTTGGCACGTGCTGTTCCCTTGAATGTATCCACCTCAGTCTGGCTGGCTCCTTCTCATCACTGGGTCTCAGCTGTCATGTCACCTTTTCAAAGAGGTTTCCCTGACTACCGTATCTACAGTAGGTATTCCTCCCACCTGCTAACTTTCTACCTCTATCCTTTTGTCTCTTTCACAGCCCTTTTAAATCTTGCAATCATTTTATGGATTCTTTTTGTTTCTATTTTTACTGCCTACTTCCCTGAATACAAGGTGAAGCAGGAGCTCCAACCTTCTTGTCCATCGTTATATACTTGGTGTCTGATACATTGTAGGTTCTCAGTTGAATGAGCACAGTCAACACCAGGTGTGCAAGTGTGTGACACAGCAGAGAAATAATCATCAATCTCTAGCACAGAGGCTGTTCCGTGTTTGTTAAATTTAAAAAAAGGAGATGCAGATGAAGGAACGGGCTGATCTACTTATGGGAATTCCCCAGAAGCTGGCAATGCACGCTGAGGCAAGGGGAGAGCCTCCGGACCCAGGAGGCATTTGGGACCCAACCTTGGACAGGTGAAGAGTCCCGTGGCGGCTCCTGGAAACAGGACACGAGGCAGAAAACACTGTGGACCCCAAAGAAGACACTTTTTTTTTTTTTTTTTTTTTTTTTGCGGTACAAGGGCCTCTCACTGTTGTGGCCTCTCCCTTTGTGGAGCACAGGGTCCGGACCCACAGGTTCAGCAGCCATGGCTCACGGGCCCAGCTGCTCCGTGGCATGTGGGATCCTCCCGGACCAGGGCACGAACCCGTGTCCCCTGCATCGGCAGGGGGACTCTCAACCACTGCACCCCCAGGGAAGCCCCCAAAGAAGCTACTTTTGAAGGCCAAAAGCTGGAGTCTTTTGGAAAAGAAGTCGAGAAAGGTCAATGAAAGGGCGGATGCTTGCCTGAAGGACCTTTCCCCATTGCATCCCGCATGTGGCAGAAAGAGGCATTTCTGGTTGGGCACAGGCAGAGCTGGCTGCAGTGCAGGGACCAGTGGTTGGAGCCCATGGCCATCAGAGACCAGACCAGTAGGCAGGGTCAGGGACTCTGAGACATGGGGGGGTCACATAGTGCAGACCTGAGCAGAGGTGGCACTGGGCTAGGGACTCCCTGGGAAGGTGTCCCTGCCTGGAATCCTGAACCATTTGCCCGCAACACTCCAAGGTTGAATCTGTGCTTTATTACCTGAGACAGAAGGTTGGAAGCCTCAGCCACATACCCAAATCTATAAACCAAAACACTAGACTGGGGAAGGAGGCGTGGGCTCAACTATCTTTAGCTGATGCTGGGCTGGTGAAATTTCTCACGTCTCCAGGGGTCAAAGGCTGCAAACAGCTCTACTGGTATCCGACAAGGTATGAGAAAGAACAAAATCAGAGCAGGGGTGGTGGGCTGACCCTGTGAAGCCCCACTACAGGCAGAGATGCTCCCAGGTTCCTGCCCCTTGCTGTGACTTGCTGAAGCCTTCTGATCTTCCAGACCCCTTCTGTGAAGTGGGCAGGACCACTCGTTCCCATTTAGAGAGGAGGGAACAGACACAGAGGAGATGAAAGGCTGAGACTAGATCTTCCCACTTGCTGCCCAAATTCTTTGCTGTGTCTCTTAAGGTTTTTAAAAGAGGAGTGAGCTGGGGAGTTCCCTGGTGGTCCAGTGGGTAGGATTCCGCACTTCCACTGCTGTGGCCCGGGTTGAATCCCTGGATCCCTGGTCGGGGAACTGAGATCCCACAAGCCACGTGGCATGGTGAGAAAAAAAAAAAAAGGGCTGTGAGTTAGAAAAGCTGAGAAATCCATTTAAGAGTGCACCTGAAAGTTGGCTCTTTGTGGGTTTTGATGTCTTGTTTCCCTGCTGGAGGGAAGAGAAGAGAATTGTTTCCTGCGTTGGTCTCCCCGAGATGTAGACACTCTTCTATTCCCTGGGAAATGCACACCCTGGGGTTTGGAGAGGGTGTGAGAACGGGATTATCACTGGGGAATCTATGGCTCTGTTGGGGATGCTGTATGTTCTCCTCAACTAATGTGGGAACCACACGGTCCCTCCAGGGAGAGCACATAGCACCAGAGTTTAGGTTTATCCAGAGCTTAACCAGGAAAGAACTCAGGCTCAGAGAGGTGCCACCCTGCTAAAAGTGATAAGACCGATTTTGCACCGCTAAACTGTAGCACCATCTCAGGCTGTGAAGTTTCTCAGCTACGTTTGATCCAAAATTCTTCTGCTAAAGATACCAGTCTTAGGCAAAGCTTTTATGTGATTTGATATTACAAATAAATATCACAGTGAAAACAAGTGACAATTTTAGAACATTTTTTTTCTCCAGTCAGCAAGCCCTCACACCCATTCTCTTGGGCCTCGCCAAGCAAATTTCTTCCTTGTGTAACTGTTGAAAATCCCTGGATATTTCTTCCAGAGCATGGATGGAATGCCTTAAGGCAGTGATTCCTGAAGAAAGAGTCTTTGAATAGGCTGTCCCAGAGATGCCTGGTGAGATTGCTGAAAATCAGATTCCTGGGCGCCCTTTCCTGAGTTTCTAATTGAGTTGGTCTGGCTGGACTAAGGAATGTGTTTATTTAAAGAGTTTCCCAAGGGGATTTGCCCAGATTAGGGAGCCAGTGGCTTCGGTAAGGCAGAGAGATCTGGCAAAGCATTAACTTCCCACTCAGGAGCCCCTTGGATCCTTTCCTCCAAATGCCTCCTCTAAGACCAGCCCCACCCCTCTAGGGAAACTGCAGAAAATCCCCCCAGAATCAGCTGTCTTCCTCCACCCAGCCGAGTCCCTATTAATGAAATAAAACGTAGCACTTTAGAAAAAAAAAAAGTTCATTTTGCAGAAGCCCAACAGAGGGGAATTCAATTAATGTGAAAGTGTGTTCATATAACTCATCATCCATTCTACTAAGCTTCTTCCAGACCTGTCATCTGAGGTGGGAAAAGCTTCTGGCAGCCAGATAGAAACTGGGTCATAAGATGTGAGAAATTAGAGCCTCTTCCCTGCACCTCTTGGCTCAGACGGGCAGGGAGGGGAAATAGCTGAAACCCACCCGTTGGCTGCTGGGTTTCTGTGGAGTTCATTGGCCTTCAGGAGACCATACTCTGTCTTGGATAAGCTGTCTCCCTCCTGGCCGGCTCACTGGGGTGATGTCCTGCTGTCCCCAGACCAACAAAGGCACTGGTTAGAGAGGGGATGTATGGCTAAAGTCGTATCTAAGGCTCCCTTGTCTTTCCTCCCCTGGTCACGCGGTCAGGGGCTCATCTCTTACCGGGTGGTGATGTAGGTTGAGTCTCCTGGCCCTCATCTCTTCCGAGAGCACCACCCACCATCTGAATTTCTCGAAGCTTGCTGGCCGCGTCTCAGATTAGAGCACGTCATCTGCCACACGCCAAACTGTTCTTTGGTCTCCACTTTCTATCCCCGTTGCACTTCCTTCCCGGCCCCCTTCCTCTCCAGCACCTCTTCCGTGAATATCATTCACAGACCACGGCAAATCCTCCTGCCGTAGCAACGTGCCCCCTCTGCGCTCTTATCACCATCCTCACGGTCAGAATTCTAGCTCTCTCCCCCATCACGCTTTTCTCTCGACTACTAACACGACCGCTGACTGTCACTGCCCCAGCAGGTCCCGTCCCTTCTCAAGGATGCCGCCTCCCCCCAGCAAAGCTCCAATCCACATGGTCCTCGTTTCCCTGTTCACAACTTGGCCCTTAAAGATTTCAAATGTCCACACTATTTCTCAAGCCGTATTTCCCTCCCCGCCTCGGCCCTGTACATATTCTATCTATGTATCGATAATACATCTCATAATTCCCTACCTCTGGGCTTTTCTAAGTGCTGTCTCTTTTTTTGGACTACTCTTCCTCCAGTCTTTGCTTCCTGAAATCCAACAAGTGCCACCAGAGTTTCCCTGGTGCCCTTTCTTTGCCTGGATAAAGGATTGCTACCTCTTTGGTTAAATCTGACAAGCAGAATTTAAGGGGAAATTTGATGAACTCTTTCCAGAATTGCACACGAACTCACAGACATACGAATATAAACTACACATAAATGCATACAACATCTCATTCTTCAAATCCACACTTCCATTTGATTGCTAGGATGAGGTGGCAGAGATAGAGTGATGATTTCAGTTAGTTGGCAAGACCAACAAGAACATGTGGGATAGTTAATAGGGTGGAAGAAGGGGGCGGCAGATCGAACATTTCTAGATTTAATCTCCATCTTGTGGCCTTAACAACTTGATGTAGATTTCAAAGAGATGGCCTTTGTTTTGTTTTGTTTTCTTTTCTTTTCCTTAATAATCCTTTAGGAAGTCAGAGTTGTCCTAACAATAGCACTGAAAATAGCCAACCCTCTATCAAATGGCTTTTGTGGCTGATTTTTCTTTTCATGAAAGGCCAGTAGAACTTTCAGATTAAGATCCAGTAAGGGAAAAGAGAGGAGGTAACTTGCGCTAAATGCAAAAATCTCATGCTTGTGTGTATAATCTAATTCCAAGCCCTGAACACGGAGATGCATTAACATTGTTCTCATTTCTCAGTCTGTTCCATCAGCAGCTTTGCATGATGAGGCAATGTCTTAGATGTGTTTTTTTGTTTGTTTTTATATCATACTTAAACAAAAGGTTGAACTGTATGGAAATTATTTTTCTTCCTAAAAGTAAAATTTCAGTCCTGTTTCCCAGCCCCTGGCCCCTGGGCCAGTGTGATTAATTTGCAGCATCCCACTTGCCTGTACAGCTCTCTTCCTAGCTGCAGCATCTTCCTTCTTGGCTTCTCTCTCTTTTTCTCTGCTCCCATGGTCTTCAGTAAAGAATTTATATTGTTACAAGAGGGCAAGTATGATTTGTTTTGCAATTTGCTGCCCTGGATTATAAATGCTCCATGATCCAAGGGTTTCTTTTCCTCTGCCCTGTCTATTATATGCTCTGTCTTAGTTTGTTCCGGCTGCTATAAGAAAATACCACAGAGTGGGTAGCTTGTAAACAACAGAGATTTATCGCTCATGGTTCTGGAGGCTGAAAGTCTGAGATCAGGGGAACTGCGTGGTTGGATGAGGGCTCTCTTCTGGGTCACAGGCTTCTCTTTGTGTCGTCACATGGAAGCAGGGCACGGATCTCTCTGGAGCTTTTTCTGTAAGAGTACCAGTCCCGCTCATGAGGGCTCCTTCATGACCTAATCACCTCCCAAAGGGCCCACCTCCTAATCACATCACATGGGAGGTTAGGGTTTCAACATAAGAATTTGGGCAGGGGAAACAAACATTCAGACAACAGCCGCCTCAATCAAGGCAGAGTGAATATTAATTGACCAGGAAGTCCACTGAGTGTGCTCAGCAGCAAGGCATGCTTGAGCTGATCACTTCCCTTGCGAGATGCGTCTTTTGTGTAGAGCATCACCCAGGGAAACAGTGATGGAATATATTCTGCCGTGTCCTTGACATTCAACCAGTGTTGACTTGGATCCTGTTTCAGGGCTGTTAAGTCAATTGGCTGGGGTGTGGCAAATCTTTTGTGCGGCTTGAAGCAGGAAGAATTGGATAGTGTGTTCCACTGAGCTGTGGGCAGATACCTGATCCCGTTAGCTGTCTCTTTAGAAGCCTAAGCAGAGCTCAGGCTCCTGTACCCTCCACATTGTGGGTTCTGACATTGAAGTGGGTTGTGAATATAAAGAGAAAAACTCATGCATGAAGAAGCCCTCATGAATCTTCCCTGTTTCTCAAATTACACTTGGGAGTCATTGTTGGGCATTTCATTTTTCTTATGTGACTTTTAAGATTCTTGGGGAAGAAAAAAAGAAATTTTTTTTTTTGGTTACTTCCCACTGGATACCTTACGAAGAAATAGTGGGACTGCTCTGTTATACAGCAGAAACTAACACACCACTGTAAAGCAATTATACTCCAATAAAGATGTTTAAAAAAAAAATAGTGGAACTGAAAAATGTGAAGTGGGACATAAATTCTAAAACACCCAAAAGGTGTTGAGCTCAGAGTCAGTGCCAGCAAAATTGATCTAAATCATAACTCCTCCAAAAGGGGAAAGCACCCCTCTTGTAGAAAAAAACACAAAATACAAATTTTCTGCACACATTCAAATTTATGGTTCTTAAAAGATTTTGTTGGATGCTGCTACATGATATATATCATCAATACTTCTGGTTTCCAGATGCAAAATGGGAAATGGTGTGCTAATGAATTATAGGTTTGATTCAATGTGAAAAAAAAGATTTTCAGTCAGTTTTCTTTTGTTTATTTTAAATTCAGTTATCGTCCTGCTGTTACAAAATGTGACATCTGTCGTTGCTTTATAGGTTTAGATTTGCCAGCCCAACACTCGGGAGGTGGTTCAATTCCTCCTGTCTACCTCACCTACAATTAGGAGGTGTGGACCACAAAAGTGGGTGATAGTGCCTTACAGCTCAGCAATACAAATGTTAACAAAGAGAAAACTGGGGGCTTCCCTGGTGGCTCAGTGGTTGAGCGTCCGCCTGCCGATGTAGGGGATGCAGGTTCGTGCCCCGGTCCGGGAAGATCCCACATGCCACGGAGCGGCTGGGCCCGTGAGCCATGGCCGCTGAGCCTGCACCTCTAGAGCCTGTGCTCCACAACGGGAGAGGCCACAACAGTGAGAGGCCCACGTACAGAAAAAAAAAAAAAAAAAAAAAAAAGAGAAAACTGGAATGTTTTCAATTAACTTTTGCTTTTAAACTGCCATTCCTCCCCAAAGTAGCTTTTCCCAAAAATTGCAACATAGTAACTTTCTCTAATACTATTAGTCATCATGCATTAAATTGTCTACCTGCACCAGTATCCTGCTTGTCCAAGGTGAGCTCCATGGAGGTTAATCCTGCACTTCCTCATTGCACAAGTCATTCTCATAGCTCAGGCCAAAGCATTCTTTGATGAACTTTGTTATATTTGACTGACTCATGGGCTGTTGCCAGTGGCCTGAGCATCTGGCCTGCTACTTGGAAAACAAAAGACTGTCAGATTAGAGACACCCCTCTTTGGGGCCACGTACTATGGAAACTAATTGCAGCCACTGATTAAGTTGTCCAAGTCACTCAAGAAGATGTCCTCTTAATCCACATACCTTAGTAGTGCAGCTGCCCCCAGAAGGGGATTGCCTCTTGGCTGCTTCCTAGGTAATTAGGATGAAAGGGATGGGAGGTTATTTAGGTCTATATGAATATTTGAGATTCCACTCCAGTTATTCCTAGGCATGATGCTTTCTTTCTCCTAACAGCAGTCCAGGCTGGACTGGTTGGTGCACCCTCAGGGTGGCAGCCCGGCCAAAAGGGGTCTAGGGGATTCAACTTTATTATTTATTTCTGGTTCAGCCACCTGGATTCCATGTGTCCCACAACCCCCTGCTCCCCTGGGAGGGGGCCTATATTTCTTGTATGGAAGTTAGGCATTAACTCTCTTTCCCAAAACACAATGACCTTCACATTAGGGATGTTTTTGTTTGTTTGTTTTGTCATTAAAGAGGTATTTAGTGGTAACATATTGTAGTTTTTTTCCATTAGAGATGTCTTTATTATCTATTTACAGTTTTATTGAGATATAATCCACATACCATACTTTTCACCCTTTTATTTTTTGGCTTTTTGGTCTTTTTTTTTGCAGTATGCGGGCCTCTCACTGCTGCGGCCTCTCCCGTTGCGGAGCACAGGCTCCGGATGCACAGGCTTAGCGGCCATGGCTTACGGGCCCAGCCGCTCCGCGGCAAGTGGGATCCTCCCGGACCGGGGCACGAACCTGTGTCCCCTGCATTGGCAGGCGGACTCTCAACCACTGTGCCACCAGGGAATCCCTTTTTTGGCTTTTTAATTGCAGTATATTTGATTTATAATATTATATTAGTTTCAGGTGTACAACATAGTAACTCAATATTTTTATAGATTATACTCCATTTAAAGTTATTACAAAACAATGGTTATATTTCCCTGTGCTGTACAATGTATCCTTGTTGCTTATCTATTTTTTTCATAGTAGTTTGTATCTCTTAATCCTCTACCCCTATCTTGCTCCTCTCCCCAAGGGTAATCGCTAGTTTGTTCTCTGTCTGTGTGCCTGTTTCTGTTTTGTTATATACATTTATTTGTTTTATTTTTTTAATTCCACATTTAAGTTATATCATATAACATTTGTCTTTCTCTATCTGACTTATTTCACTAAGCATATACTCTCTAGGTCCATCCATATTGTTGCAAATGGCAGAATTTCATTATTTTTTATGGCTGAGTAATATTCCATTTCACCCTTTTAAAGTACACAATTCAATTGTTTTTAGTATATCTGTAGAGTTATGCATCCATCATCATATTCAGATTTAGAATCTTTTCATTATCTCCCCTCCAAAACCCCACACCCCTTAACCATCACTCCCAAGTCCTCACATCCCCTCCAACCCTAGCCAACCACTACCCTTATTTTTTTTTTCTCTGTAAATTTGTCTATTCTGGACACTTCTAATAAATATAATCATACAATATGTGGTCATTTGTGACTGGCTTCTTTCACCTAGCATAATTTTTTAAAACTGAGTTGCTATCTTTAACTGGGTCATTTATTATTAAGTAGTTTTATATATATTATGTTAAATATATATATATATATATATATATATATATGTGATACAAGTTCTTTATCAGATATATAATTTGAAAAATTTCTTCTTCCATTATGTGGTCTGTCTTCACTTTCTTGATGGTTTCCCTTAAAGCACAAAAGTTTCTCATTTTCATTATGCTCAGTTTATCTATTTTTTGTTGTTGTTGCTTGTGATTTTGGTGTCATATTTACTCTTTGTAGTTTTAATCTGCATTTCTCTAAAAATATTGAACATCTTGTCATGTGCTTTTTTGTCATTCATGTCTCTTATGTGAAGTGTCTGTTCAAATCTTTTGTGCTTTTTTTTTTTTTTTTTTTGCGGTACGTGGGCCTCTCACTGCTGTGGCCTCTCCCATTGCAGAGCACAGGCTCCGGACGTGCAGGCTCAACAGCCATGGCTCACGGGGCCAGCCGCTCCACGGCAAGTGGGATCCTCCCAGACCAGGTCATGAACCCGCGTCCCCTGCATCGGCAGGAGGACTCTCAACCACTGCGCCACCAGGGAAGCCCCTGTGCTTTTATTTTTATTTTTTTTAACTGGAGTTTTAGTTTCTTATTTTTTAGTTGTGAGAATTCTTTATGTATTTTGGATACAAGTCCTTTATCAGTGTGCTTTGCAAATATTTCTTCCCTGTTGGTGGCTTGTATTTTAATATTCTTCATTTTGCCTTTTGAAAAGCAGAAGGTTTTACAATGATGAAGTCCAATTTACAACTTTTTAAAAATATGATTCATATGTTTGGTATTTTACCTAAGAAATGTTTCACCAATGTAAGGTCACAAATATATTCTTCTATAACTTTTATTTATTTATTTATTTATTTTGCTGTACGCGGGCCTCTCACTGTTGTGGCCTCTCCCGTTGTGGAGCACTGGCTCCAGACGCGCAGGCTCAGCGGCCATGGCTCACAGGCCCAGCTGCTCTGCGGCATGTGGGATCTTCCCGGACTGGGACATGAACCCGCGTCCCCTGCATCGTCAGGCGGACTCTCAACCACTGCGCCACTAGGGAAACCCTAATTTTTGTTATTTTAAGTTCAAGATTTAGGTCTGTGATCCACTCCACAATTACTATATATGGTGCAAGGTGTGGATCAAGGTTCATTTTTATGTGTGTGGATATGCTACTGTTCTAGCACCATGTGTTGAAAAGATCATCCTTTATCCATTGAAATAGCTTTGCACCTTTATTCCTGGGTTTTAACAGTTTGATTACTCTCTTTCTTAGTGTGGTTTCCATCGTGTTTCTTCTGCTTGAGATTTGTTCAGGTTTTGGATTCATGGGGTTATAATTCTCATCAAATTCATAAAATTTTAGGCCATTACTTGTTCCCCTGTCTCTTATTGCCTACTGGGATTTCAGCTACATATATGATAGACTGCTTAATATTGTCCCATCTCACTGAAGCTCTGTTTGTTTAAAAATTTTTTTGGTATTTTTTTCTTTCCGTGTTCATTATTGATAATTACTATTGTTAAGACTTCAAGTTCACTAATATTTCCTTCTGCTGTGTCTAATCTGTTCTTATTCCCATCTACTTTTTTTTTTTTTAATCACTAGAGGTTCAGTTTGGGTCTTTAAAAATTTTTCTCCTCATCATGCTCATGCTTTTCTTTATCTTCTTGAACATATGGAATACATTTATAAAAGCTATTTTAATGTCCTTATCTGCCAATTCTATAATCTTTGTCATTTCTCAGTCTGTTTCTATTGAATGATTTTGCTTCTGATTATGGTCCATATTTTCCTGCTTCTTTGAATACCTGATGTTTTTGCATTGGATGCTAGACATTTTGAATTTTATGTTCTTTAGTGTTTTTTCGGGGGTGGAGAGAAGGAGGTCTTTTAAGTACTTTTGGAGTTTGTTCTGGAATATAGTTCATTTACCTGGAAACTCTTTTATCCTTGACAGGCTTGCTTTTAAGTTTTGTTAAGCTGATGTCAATGACTGAATCTTTGTGTCTCCTCCAAATTGTTATGTTGAAGTTCTATCCCCCAAAGTGCTAATATTTGGAGGTAGTATTTTTGTTTAGATGATGTCATAAGGGGATGATCCCATGGTGGGATTAGTGTCCTTATGAGAAGAGGAAGAGGGACCAGAGCTCGCTCTCTACCGCATGAGGACCCTGTGAGAAGGCTGCAAGCCAGGAGGAGAGCCCTAACCAGGAACTGACTCTGTTGACACTTTGATCTTTGACTTTCCAGGCTCCAGAACTGTGAGAAATAAATGTTTGCTGTTTAAGCTACGCAATCTGTCAAATTTTGCTAGCAGCCTGAGCTGACTAAAACAGCAAGTACAGAGTGGCCTTTACATTTGTCCCACTGCTGAGGTAATTCCCTATTGAGGACTCCACTCAGTGCTCTGGGTATCCAGAGGTCTTTCTACGCTAGCTGATGGGATACAAATAATTTCTGTCCCTGGGGGGTGTGCCACCTCCTCCTTTCCAGTGTTTTTCCCTCTGACATTGGTAGCTACTTTGCATGTGTGTACACATCAATATAGTTAAGCACTTAAGAAGAATCCTCTGAAGATTTCCTAAGTTCTCTCTCGGTTCAGCTCTCTGTTCTCTAGTACCCTGCCCTGAGAAATTTATCAGCTTTGGACTCACCAAATATTGAACGTTATTCCCCAACTCAGGAAGTCCACTGGGCTCTGAGGTCCTCCTCCCTGCACTGTGGCCTGCTATGCACTCCAAGTATTAACCTGGCCATCACTCTATTTGCCTCCCTTCTCTCAGAGATTACTGTCCTAGGATACCATTTACCCAATGACTGAAAACTGCTATTTCATGTATTTGTCCAGTTTTTTGTTTGTTTAGGTAGAAGGGTAAATCAGGTTCCTGTTAATCCACTGTGCAGAAGCAGAAATTTGCACCCTACCCTGAAGGGCATGTTGGGGGAAGCTGCTGGCTTCAATGCACTGCAGGAGCTGGGCACTTGGGAAGTCACCCATGCTACCAGAGTTGGGTGCTAGGGGAACTGCCCACTGCAGAGCCTGGCCAGCAAGCACTCCAGAACCAGGAAGCAAAATCCTCTCCTCTTGTAATGTCTCTCCAATGCCCTCTACTGACAAAGCTTAACATCATGCTATCTGGTAGAGAAATATTTAAGGGGCCCATATCCATTTTCCCAGAGCAGGTAATGAAGTATGAATTTAGAGTTAAGAGGCAATAAATTGATAATTGACATACATATTGTGGAGGATTGCTGCCTATCAGTATTTCAAAATTAGGTGGCCATCTGATAAGCTTAGATCTATAACGTCAATTAAATGCTTTTCATGAAAAATTTTGAGCTCGAGTTTTAGGTAACTAAGATTTAATTAGCTCTGAGAAGAGAAGAGCAGCTTCATCCTTTCCTAGCAAAGACAAAATAAACTTTAAAGTAGCATGCTATACTTGTCTGCATTTTTCCTTATTATTTGGTATAAGAGGAGAGGAAGGCAACTAATGTCATTGAGCTACTTCTATGTGCCAGGTGCTTTGCATATATAATTATCTGAAACCCTCAAAACTACCCTGTGAAGAAGGCTGTCTGTCTGTC
Organism: Platanista minor; assembly: GCA_004363435.1. Lineage (NCBI taxonomy): Eukaryota > Metazoa > Chordata > Mammalia > Artiodactyla > Platanistidae > Platanista > Platanista minor. The sequence continues at coordinate 12,413 of RJWK010020070.1, forward strand.
ATTTTATAGATGAGCAAATAAGATTGAGGCAATTTGCATGCATAAGAATCTCCTGGGGAGCTTGCTAATTATGAAGATGATTTGACCAGCCCACAGTTTCTAATTCAGTACTTAGGGATGAGGCCCAGGAATGCACATTTTAAACAAATACCCAGGAGATTCTGTTGCATGTGGTCCATGGGCCACATTGTCAGAAACATATATTTCAATAACTTGTTCAAGGTCAAAGAGTTCAGGGGCAGGTTTCAGATTGAACGGACTATTGTCTCTAACCATGTCCATACTTTTTCCCCCTGCCATATCAAACTGTGGAATAGTAGTGAGAATAGGAAAACAGCTGTTGGGCTTAAATTAATTAGTTTCAGGCCCACCTTAGACCTACGTACAGTCGTCCCTTGGTATCCACGGGAGATTGGATTGAGGGACCCACCCTCCACCCCCAGCTTATACCAATGTCCATGGATGCTCAAGTCCCTTACTGTTGGCCCTCAGTATCTGAGGGCTCTGCATCTGATAATCCAGGCTCCACGGATCAAAAACTGCTCAATCTGCAGTTGGTTGAATCTGAGGATGCGGAACCCATGGTTGCGGAGGGCCAACTGTATCAGGGAGATAATCAGCTAATGAACGAGCAGCTGTTTAAAAATGAACCCAGAACTAACAGACTGTGTTTCATGAACAATATTTTATTGGAACAGCACTGGGTGAGTTAGTTCACTCTTGTGATAATGTAGTATGTTCCTTCTTTTACTCTCATCTCATTGATAGACTCTCAGTGTGACTTTAGAAAAATCAGTTAATAAGGGCTTCCCAGGTGGCGCAGTGGTTGAGAGTCTGCCTACCAATGGAGGGGACACTGGTTCGTGCCCCGGTCCGGGAAGATCCCACATGCCACGGAGCGGCTGGGCCCGTGAGCCATGGCCGCTGAGCCTGCGAGTCCGGAGTCTGTGCTCTGCAACGGGAGAGGCCACAACGGTGAGAGGCCCGCGTACCGCAAAAAAAAAAAAAAAAAGAAAAAGAAAAATCAGTTAATAAACAGTGGGAGATCTCCTTCTTTATCTAGGAAGTCAATGGCAGTTGTTATAAATTACACTATTAAATTCTCAGATAATGTTAATATTCAATAATGAAAATTTCTGAGACCACCAGTTTTCAAAGAAATTTTTTATCTTTCAAAGTTAATTGTCAAATGCTAATCGATAATGCTTATTTTCTTAAGTGGCTCCAAATGAGAAAATTTTAGATGTTTTCTTGTTGAATGATGCATCATGCACTATTAGGGATGGGTTAGGCAGTCATATCTAATTTTAGAGCATTTGGAGACTGCTGCATTATTAAATAGTTGCATTCCACGTGTGGGTGACTCATTTAGTCTTGGTTCTGCCTTTGGTGTGCAAATGTGATGTTTGGAGACACTTTCTTTAAGTTATTGAGTATCTTTTTCTACAAAAATGGAAACAGAGCATCTAAGGCAAAGCAAGGTTGTGTGTCAATCAAATAAATGGGCCTGAATAAAACTTTGTATTAGGATTATGACATTTCTGGCACATAGAGATTGATTTTTGCTTACCTTTATTTGATAAATAACTCTACTAGAAAAGACCATGGTCTTTTCATGGGTAGAATAACTCAATTTCATAAAGTTCTCCTCAAGTTAATCCATAAATGTAATGCCATTCTAACAATCTCTTAACCAGATAAATTGATTGTAAGCATCACGTGAAAAAAAAATAAAGTAAGAGTGGCCAGGAATTAAAAAAGAGAAGGGGGGGACTATCTCTATCAGATATCTAAAGCTACAACATATTCTAAAGCTACAAACATATTCTAAAGCTACAAAAATTAAAACACTGTGATATTGGCACATGGCTATAAAAACAGATAAATAAAACAGAATAGGAAGTCCTATTACACACACATACTTACCTTACAAATTCATACAGGACATAGGAGGAGAAAATATGGAGCACAGATAAATGGGTTTTGGATTACCTTGATAATTATCTGGGAAAAAAGTGGATTTCCATCCTACATATTATATACACAGCAATCTACAGATTGATTAAAATTTCGAAGTTAAAAATGGGAATTAACAGTATTAGAAAATATATATAAAATTTAAATAGGGAAATCCTCCCTAAGAATGAATAATGCCATAAGGGAAGGACTGATAAATTCGAATCAATAAGAAAACTAACAACCCAACAGGAAAATGGACAAAAGATGTAAAAGGAGAATTCATAGTCAAGGAAATAGAAACAGTTCTCAAACAAACAAAATGGTGTTCAACTTTATTTATAATAAGGGAAATAGTAATTAAAACTATAATGACACATCATTTTTTTGTTGTTACCTATTACATTAATAATATATACTGCATTAGGTAGAAAGTGGAGAAACGGACTCTCTAATGTATTGCCAATGGGAATGTAATCTGAGTGCAGTCTCTATGGAGTGCAGTTTAGCAATGCCTTTCAAAATGCAAAATGCTCCTACCCTTTGACTTTCTCTGTATTTATCTCAAATATACACACATGTATGAAATGACTTCTATACAAGTGTATCTACCAGAGCACCGTGTGTTGGAAACAACTTACAATTCTGTCAAGATTGTAAAGAAAGTTATGTTGTGTCCATATTAGGGAAAACTACACAGTCATTGAAAAGAATGGGGCAGCTCTTTATGTATTGATACAGGAAATACGTTGTTAGTTTTAAAAAAGGTACAGAACAATGAGCAGAGCATGTTACAGTTTGGGTAAACAAAACGTGTGTGTGTGTGCACATGTGTATGTGTGTGTGTACATGCATGTATGTGTGCATGTGTATATACATGTATAGAGTATATGTGTGCAAGCATTTACATGTTAACATACAAAGTGTCTCTGGAAGATACACAAGAAGTTTGTTACAGTGATTGCCTCATGGAAGGTAAACTGGGAGCCTGGAGGAGACCAGAGGAAGGTACTCTGACTTTGATGGTATTCTTTTGGATCTCTTTCTAATGTTGTCATGAGAAAGCATTATTTTTTTAAAATGTGTGTGTGTGTGTGTGTGTGTGTGTGTGTGTGTTTTTAAATGGCTCTGATCAATGATCACTTCGGAGAACTTCTAAGATGACCTGATCTCAAGATGGCTTCCCCAGAACTCATGATCTGCTTTGCCAAAGAGTAGGAAAGACTCCACTAGAAATGAGTATATAGTTGTTTTTGTCTTGGTTGCTGTTTTAAAGGACAACCATAAGTATTTCAGGAGCAGTCCTTGCATTGATGCAAAGCACATCCTCACATACACCCTGTTTTGGTCTCAGTGCAGTGTTAAGATAATATGAGATACGATCCAGACATAGCCCGGGGTGCCGGGAGCCCAGAGTCTCACTGTCAGTCATCACTGAGACCAGCATTAGAACACAAATCTTCTGTGTTGCCCTTATTATTTTATCATTCTGTTTTATCGTTTGTTTTATGTTTTATCTTCTTTATCCGTTTTATAGATTTATCATCTTTCATTTTTCAAATGAGAAATCTGAGCCTCAGAGAGTTAAATAAATTCTGAAAGTTCACATAGTACGAATCTAGAGCAGGGATTTTAACCCCAGTTTGCTTAATGTTGTGCCTTTTTCCTTTTCTGCAGCTGTCACACATGACTCTTTTCAAATGAGCACCTGGTGGTATGTCCATATACCTGTCTCCCAGGTGAAATACTGTGTTCAATATCTACCGATTCAGCGCCTCTTCTTGAGCCAGGTTCTGTGTGCAGAGCTGGGTTGTGGCAGCTGTTCTAGTCACCAGAGGACAAACACACATGGGTGCTGTCAGCTGCTGACACATGTCCAGTCACCTCTCTTCTCCGCCCTGGACTGCTGCCTGGACCGTGGTTGATGCTGCACATGTGTTTCTGTTTGGCAGGCGGCATCCCATACTTCCTGGTCACCTCATGATGTGTTTTTGCTTTTTCAAAATGAAAATTACTTCATTAGGTTTTTTTTGAATTCTAAAGATAATATGTTTTCTTAAAGAGTAAAAAAGTCAGGCAATAGAGAGTGGTAAAGTGGACAAAATGAAAATAATCCAAAAGCCCACTGCTAAGACCTGAATACCGTTAATATTTTGACAGTGTACTATCAGACTTCCTGCTATGGGTAGAGAAGGTGTAGGTAGGTCTTGTGTATACAGACTGAAGCATTTTTGGATATTTTACTTTTCTCACTTAATAAATCACAGTCAATTATGTTATTAAATCATTAACTTTAATAAATATAGGGTGTTTTGTCATGTAGGTAAACTACATTTAATTAACTTGCTCCCAAAGTTTTGCTACTGTGAACAATGCTGTAATGTAACATTTTAACATAACTATACACACTTGTCCTATTATTTCTGAAGGACCGATTCTTATAAGTGGAATTGCTGAATCATTTGTAGCTTCTCTGAATTAACTTGGACAAAGAAACTTGAACTTGAGGTCCCACTGTAGATGCCATTAAAAAAAGGACTTCCTGCTCTTTTCAAATACTTCTCCTTACTTTTCTTAATAGCTTCTGTATCTGTGTTCAAATGTCCACATTTTCATTATAGTTTTTCTTACTTTGCCTCTGTCTCTGTACTGTCACTTCTACTATTTTCCTTTATGTAGCACTTACCTTCTGGAAAAAAAAACAACAACGGTTACTTTGGACTTTGTTTTATCATAACTTTTCTTTTCAAATGAATTTCCATTTGTTTTGTCTGATTTTCCTTAGTGGAGACAGCAGAGGTCTGCAGAGCAGCTTAACGAAGCCATCTGTGTGTACGGAAAAGCAGAGACAATTAAAACCTGTTGACAACTTCGGGCAAAGCTGCAGGCCTCGTGTTCTGTAATTTATGTGAAAAGCTGAAGAACAATCAGTTCAAGCTGGTTCTTCAAAGAGACGCAGCCTGTAACATGCTTTTGGCGGTTCAGCATCTTTGCACCACAGCAAAGGGTATCTGAGCCCAGTGAATTCTGAGATGTGCTGTGGAAGCTCGTGAACAGGGCCTGAAAACAAACACACGCTTTGCCACGAAGGCGAGATGGGAGTTGTTGCTGCCTTTTCCACTTTTCATCTAACTCCATTTCTGATGAATAGACGGACGTGCGCCTGGTATCTCCGTCTCATTTCTTAGCATGTGTTTATATCAGAGGTACGAAGAGCCCTCTCCAATATTTGCCAGGGGATGTGCTGGTGTGATTAGGGACACACAGGAGGCAAGGATGCTTGGGAAGGCAGTAATGTGTGTTTAAATTTCAGCTCTGGGGCTTCCCTGGTTGACTGAGAGTCCGCCTGCCGATGCAGGGGACACAGGTTCATGCCCCGGTCCGGGAGGATCCCACATGCCGCAGATCGGCTGGGCCCGTGAGCCGTGGCCGCTGAGCCTGCACGTCCGGAGCCTGTGCTCCGCAACGGGAGAGGCCGCAAAAGTGAGAGGCCTGCGTACCGCAAAAAAAAAAAAAAAAAAAAAAATTCAGCTCTGCTCTCTCCCAGCTGGGGTACCTTGGTTTACTCTCTGTTTCTTATGTTTCGAAGTGTAGGAAACAATACCTGGCTTACAGTATTGATATGGTGGCTGAGGTTATACATAAGATGCTGATTACCTTTCTCATCTCTCTGCTGTCACCTTCCATGTCCTGTTATGTGGTTCCCACTCCTATCCCTCCATGGAAATTGTTCTGCCCAGGTCACAGTGCCATCTCTGTTACTAGATCACTGGCTCTGTCCTAGGTAGCTTCTCGGGAACACTGACCAATTCCACTATCTTGAAGCATTTCTTCACATGGCTTCCAAGAACGCTGACAGTTTAATTCTCCCTCTGTGGACACTTCTTCTCAATCTCTGGTGTCTTTTCTTCCTCCCCGCTATTTGAAAGTTGAGAGTTGATGGTGCTCAGCTTCTGCCTTGGATCCTCTTCTACACACCCTTGCTGTGCCGTCCCATTCATATCCATGACATCAGTTATCATCTATATATTGGAATGATCACTACACAGTTTAGGTTCAAACACATATCCCAGCCCGTCTCCGGATGGCAATGCTTGGGTACCACATGTTGGTGCAGAAAATGCAGAGGTCATATCCATCACCACTCCCCACTTCCCTAGCCCAGCCTCAACTCCCTTCTCCTGTATGGGTGTCTCAGAGAGCCAGCAGGCCTCCGGCGGGGGAGGAGTCTGGCCCAGCCTGGCCTTATCTTGGGTTCTGCTGGTTTGGTGAATACTGCCTGCTGAGCAGAGGCTGAATTTGGTGAGTTGTATGTAAAGTGTGGACAGTGGACAAAACCCCCCATCTTCACAGTGACCCCTAGCGATGGGGTAAAGTCATGTCCTTATGGTAGTGACACTTTGAGAGTGGGTTTCTCACTTCCTAGGGTTCCTATCAAGGAAGGGGACTCCCATACAAATTGAGCAAAGCCTTCAGGATTAAAAATCACTCCATTTGCTCCCCAGGATACTTCCTCAGGGCACCAGGGTCAGAGCAGCAGGAGAAGATCTGGCATTGGTCATGTAATACCATAAGATTACTTCCCATGCGCAGAGCAGCTGGATACGGAAGCATCTTGCATGACATGAGGCCACACACATATACAGAAGCATTGGAGTCTTCCTTGGAGAGGAGATGAGGCCATTCAGGAGTGTGGAGGCAACAGAGACTTCCACGGAAGAGGGGGCCACATGGAGGGGAGTATTGCCTGTGCTGGGGAAGCTGGACTGGCAGGTGGGTCCAGATCATGATGCCAGTGGTGCTGCCATGAGTGCTGATGTGAGCCCTCTTCCAGTAGACTTTGGAGTGAAGCCAGACCCATGTGTTAATGTTCTGAAAAGGAAGAATATGATCCTTCTCTCCTGATACTTACGTGCTGAAGGTGCCAGGGATTGGTTCACCCATGTGGTCACTTTCTAGCCTGGTCACGTGATACCTAGGTTGGGAGAGACTGCAGCTTCGTAGTCCCCTGTGTGGTAGTCATTAATGCCATTTACCAGACATTTCCATCTCTCCACCTCAAGGCATAAGATGTTATTGCACTTTCGGGCCCTCTTTGGGTTGAGTGGGGCCATGTGACTAGTCTTGACCAATGGCTTGTGAGAAATCATGTGGGTTACTTCTAGGGGTGGGTGCTAGGGTCCTGGGTCCTCCAGAGCTCTCTCTTCCCCATGGTAGGTAGTGACAAGGTTAGTAATGTGCTCACTCTGTCGTTACAGGTACTTGAGAATATACCTTGAGCAGAACCCTCTGCTGACCCATCATAAACATATAGCAAGAGTGAAACAGAACCTTTGCTGTCATGAGCCACTAACATTGTTCCCATTATTTGTTACCACAGCAGAACCTAGCTTATCCTGACTAATACTCTTTCCCACTCAGGCACATACTCTCTTGAATAGTATAGGCAGTTTTTAAAAGACATTTAAAACACAAAGGACTTATTATACTAATAAGACAGTGAGATCCACACTTACCTAAATAAAGGGGGAACCAACAAAATATTCTTCACCAAATAGGAAAGATCTGCATTAAGATGATTTTCTCTTTGTTCCAGGACAATGAAGTTACTGGTAACTTTTGTCAACAAGGAAAAGAAAAACCTCTGGAAAGAGATACTGTTAGGGTATCTCTATCTTGTCTCCAGCCCAGTTCTCTCTTGGGCTTTGGACACATCTTTTACTGCCTACTTTACTTGGATATCTCACTGGCATCCCAGACACCATAGGTGCAAAATTAAAATCATTGCTTTCACTCCCAAACAGGCTCCTCTTACTGTGTTGTCTATCTCAGTGAATGTTTCCATGTCCATCCAATTGAATCATCCCCGAACCCCTTGTCTTCCTTTGTCCTCACACTAAATCTTTTGCCCAGATCTGTGGTTTCTCCCTCCCTGTGTCCCCACTACTATTCTTTGTACCCGCCACAATTATTTATTTCTTTTCTAGATCAGTATGAGCCTTCTCATGGGTCTCCTCGTGTCAAGCCTCTCCTCTTTCCTATCCATGCTTTACATTGCAGCCTGAGTGACATTTCTACAAGCAGATCTGATCAAAATAATCCCCTATTGAAAGCTCTTTAATGGTTCCCCATTGCTCTTAGAAGAAAGACAAACCTTTAAAATGTCTACAGATCTCTGATTTGATCCCTGCTTCCCTTTCTGGTTAGTCTTTGACTCATGCTCCATGTTCAACCACACTGAATGTAACTGTAAGTTTCATACTTTTAAAAAATCTCTTGGCCTTGTTCCCTACAGCTGGAACACTTCTCTCATTTCTCACCTAATAATCCTACTCATTTATTTATCCTTATCTTATCTCACTTCCTCTGGGAAGCCTTCTTTGACTCACCCAGGCAAGAATAGGTGGCCTCTGTGGATTCCTTTACAACCTGTTCTAGTGCTTATTGCTGTGTAACTGTCATAACTGCCTGTTCCTGCCCCTTGTTGAAATAATATGCATCATCGGTTTACATCTATGTTGTTTAATCCTCACAACAATCCTTTGAGATAAATAATATTTCCATTTCAGAACAAGGGCACCAAGGAACAAGAAGTGAGGTAAGTGGTTTAAAAGTCAGTCAACTAGTTAATGATGGTGTGGGACTTGAACCCTTATGTGTCTGCGTCCTAAGCTCTTAGGCTTAACCACTGGTCTGTCTTACACAACTGCAGTGCTCATAGGGGATCAATCTGTATTGCTCATTGCTATATTCCCAGGTCTTAGTGCACTGTCTGGCACACAGCAGGTGCTCAGTAACTGAGCTAAATAAACGAATTAAAGAAAGAAACAATGAAAAGGTACCCGAGTAATGACGGCTCATAGAAAAACCTAGCTATGACTTTTTACAGCTCTTATGCACAACAAAGCAGAAAAACAGGAAGAAAAGTCAAATAGTATCAGCTTGTTTTCTAGATAGACTCTTAGGAAACATCTCAGGGACGATCCAGGAAGCAGGAAGTGGAGTGTGCACTGCTTTTGAAACAGAGAGGCAGTTTTGCATGGAGCAGGGCTTGCTGGGCTTGGGGTCCTGCTCTTGGAAGTTCAGGGTCTCACTCTACTTTAATAAACTGCTGGGTCACAAAAGAACCCAGCTTCAGCACCGTTTGCCAGGATGCTGTACAGTCCCCTGTGTTTCCTTCAGGACAACAGGCTAAAAAGAAAATCAGCATTTATGGGAAAAGAAAAGGCTTCCAATAAGTTCAAAACCAACTGGCATTTGGCTAGTGCTTAAATATAAGGAGACTACATGCTTTTTAAAGGAGGAATTTGTGTATGGCCAGTAAACGCTGGTAGGGTTTTTGGTACTTTTGAATTTATGTCAAGGGTGAGTTTTAACTTTATAAATTAAGAACTTCATCCAAGTAACACATGCCTGTGTAAAATAAAATTGAATGCAGGATTTAGAAGGAAGAGCTCTCATCTCCTGCCACTCCCGTCCTCACCGCAATCTACTCTGCAGAGGTAAACACTCTTACCTGGCTCTCCTTTTACTTTTTCTGGCCAACAAAGGCCGTGTTTCCGAACGTGATCCTTATTGTTGCTGTGTTTCTAAATACACTTACTACTTGATTTCTTGATTGATCACACTGAGTGTGCTGAGCCAGGTTTCTGATGTTCGATGTCCTTAGGACACCTTTCTTTAGTTGGAGATTTTCCATGTGATGGGTCCCACCTCACCCAGGTAGAAGCCCAAACTCATTCTCCAGCCTCCCTTGCCAGAAAGGAGCAAGTCTGTGGCACAGGCTTGCTAACTAGATACACCTGCAGGGTACTGGGCTGCAACCCAGAAGGGAGAGGGGTGAGGGAGTTGGTATCACAGGGAAACCACTTTCTCTGCTGAGTGTGGCAGAAGTCTTCCAGCTCCTGGCGGCAGCAGAGACATAATTTCTTCCATCCAGGACTGAGGGTTGCTGGGAGGGGCTGCAGAGCCTGAGCCAGCCGCGGGGGTGGGAGTCGGGGGGTTCCCTAAGAGCAGCCTGTGTGTAACCAGTCACTGCAGAGCCATTGAAGGAGCTATAACATCTGCTTTTCCTTCCCTATGAGTTTAATGCCCGGACTCCCGTGCCACTTCTGCAGTGGAGCAGGGCTCAGAATTGTGTGAAACTTCAGCCAGTTCTGTGAGCTTCTAGGAGATTCTCTGAGCTGCCCAGGACCCTCTAAGGAATTGATTTCCTGTTTAGACTTGTCATCCTGTGTTCTGCTGTTTGCAAAAAAAAGGACTACTGGTCGTTTTGATCAAGATATTGACCACTGCCATCGGGGATGAGGATTTATCTTATTGTTATACACACCTGACCTCCTCTCCTTTCAAGTTTTGGCGATTATACTTTAATTTTTAATTCTTCTGCTGGTTGCCTTTGTAACAGTAAATACTAATAATAAATTGATTAATATTCCATAAACTTTATCTTTTCTGCCCTGATTCATTGAGGGATAATTGACATATAACACTGTGTAAGTTTAAGGTCTACAACATGCTGATTTGATACATGTTGCAGAATGATAACTACTACAGTATTGCACTAGCTAACGCCTTCATCGCATCACATAATTACCATTTCTTTTTGTGGTGAGAACATTTAAGGTCTGCTCTCTTAGCAACTTTCAAATATATAATATAGTATTACTAACTATAATAACCATGCTGTACGTTAGATCCCGAGAACTTACTCATCTTATAGCTGAAAGTTTGTACCCTTTGATCAACATCTCCCCCGCCCCAGCCACTAGTAACCCCCACCGTCCTCTCGCATAAACTTTCTCTCTTGATTCAGCACTTATAGGATCCTACTCCCCTACACTTCCGTCTATCTCCTATCACCCTTTCACTTCCCATCTTTTGCCAGCTGTAGCTGTGTTTTTACTTTGTCAAAGTTGATAACATTTCAATTCTATTCTATAATCATAATTAAATCTGTTGTGCTTTAACTCTCGGTGGATTCTAAAACTAGAAAACTAATAAGCAGCGGTGACATTATTAAGACTCTATAAATGTTGACTTCAGAGACGAGAGAAGAGCTAATGGTTACATTTCCTGCCCTCTAGGTCTAATGTCATGCTTCCCGTGTACTTGAAACAGAATGTTCCTAGCTTCAAGGTCATATGGATTTTTCTGTTCTTACACCTTATCAGTCATTCAAAATCAAGTCATATTTTTCTTGCCCTCAGTTTTGGACCTTGACTTTTTTCCCCTTATATTTACCAGGTGCTTCTAATTGGAATTCTTTTTTCTTAAAAAGAATCTTAGGTCTCTACTATAACTTCATACATACTCAGCCTTTCAGTAATTGTATACAATCCCTTTACCCCACCTCTATCCTCCACAGTAAGGTCCCTCCCAGAATGCTCTAATCTGGACCTGTTGTTTGCCAGACGTGTGCACTTTCATCATCCGTGGACCTCTGTTCAGTGACCTCCTGGATTAAAGACCAGTCCTGGATTCCATGTCATCGTTTTGATTTTTCTGGTTTTACAGCAGTATATATTCAGAAGACTTCCTCAGACAGACAATACAGTATATAAATTGGGTCTTTGTATGTCTGATATTATTTTTATGTTACTCTCACACTGCATTGCTAGTTTGCCTGTGTATAGAATTATTGAGTTCAGAATTTGTTTTTCTCTTAGAATTTTGAAAATATTGATTCATTATCTTCTGAATCTAATGTGACTAAGGAAAAGTTGGGTGGTTCCTTACATTTTCCTTTGGAGGCTTTTATAATTTTTTTTCTATCACTGGTATTCTGAAATTGCAAGAGATGTGCTGCTAGCTGTATAGCTATTTTCATTCATCCTGCTCAGTACTCAATAGACTTATCAAATGTGAGGATTTGCCTCTTTCAGTTTGAAGAAATGTCCTATTATTTCTTTTTAAAAAAACCTCCCATCCATGTTCTCTGTTCCCGTTTTCTGCAATTTCGCTTAGCCAACTGGTGGATTTCTGCAACTCCTGCATTAATCTTCTATAAATCTTACCCCTCAAATTTGCTATTTCTTAGCCATTTGCTTTAAACATTAAGGGAGTTTTTTGGCTTTGTATTTCATCCCTTCTATTGAATTTCATATTTTATGTATTACATTTTTAATTTATAAGAAATTTTCCTGTTCTCTACTTGTTCCCTTTTCAATCATACTAATCTTGTTTCATGAATGTGATATTGTCTCAAATATCTTTGAAGATATTCATTAAATATTTAAAAAGTCTTCTAGTTCTTGAATTATTTCTGTTCCCATGAGACTTTATATGTTTTGACCTTTTAATTTCCTTCTAGTGGTTGTCCTCAAATGTCTTGTGATCGTGTTGGTACATTCATGTTTAAGAGTGAAGATTGGGCTTCCCTGGTGGTGCAGTGGTTGAGAATCTGCCTGCCAATGCAGGGGACACGGGTTCGAGCCCTGGTCTGGGAAGATCCCACATGCCCCGGAGCAACTAGGCTCATGAGCCACAACTACTGAGCCTGCACATCTGGAGCCTGTGCTCCACAACAAGAGAGGCCACGATAGTGAGAGGCCCGTGCACCGTGATGAAGAGTGGTCCCCACTTGCTGCCACTAGAGAAAGCCCTAGCACAGAAATGAAGACCCAACACAGCCAAAAATAAATAAATTAATTTTTTTTTTTAAAAAAGGGTGTAGGTTAATTTCATAATGATAACTCTCAGTGTGGGTTTTTTTCTGAATTTGAGTCAATATCCTGCTGTATAGGCTTCTCTCCTGAATGGGAAGGCAGACAAGGAGCTCCATGCAAATACACAGGACTGACTAACTGTCAGGTTGTGCTTTAGGAGGTACATGAGGGAACTAGCCTGGGGTTGGACATTCTGCTTCATCTCCTGCCAAAAATGCAGGACAAGGAGACCAACACTCACACTAAAACAGATCCCTCTTCAGCTGGTTCATTCATTTCTTTTAGAGAAGAGTTTCCAGTTATTTTTCCTCCCTCTTAAGGTAAAAGCCTACATGGAAGGGGGACGACTCACTCCACCCCTAGATGCTCAGGGCATTCTGGAAGGGTGACTGGCAGCCACTCCCATGAAGTCCTCACGCTCACATTTGGGTTTTGGCTTCCTCTGCTGTGTTTCATCCACTTACATGTTTCCATCTGCTTTCATATTCAAGAAATGTGTTGAAGTCTTTCATCTACAAAAGACCTCCCTTCCCAGTTTCTTCACTGCTACAGATTTATTTATTTCTTCGCTCCAACACTGTCATTTTAGTGGAATGTTTGGCAAGGAGGGTAACATTCTCATATGCTCAATCAATTGTCTTGCACCAGACACGTCCTCACCCTGGGATGGTGTTTTTGAAAATGAATGTCATTGGTCAAAGTCTATTCATCTCTTATCTATATTCCTCTGCTTAACATGATATTTCTGGAGACAAGAATAGAATCTTGGTTAGAAAGAAAAAGGAAGGACGACAGCAAGAAAGGAAGGAAGCAAGGAGGGAAGGAAGGGAAAAGAAATAATTAAAAGGAAACAAGGAAATGAAAGAAATTTAGACAAAACCCAGCAGTACAAACCATCTCTTGAACATTTTTGATAAGCAGTTGAAAATAACCTACATTATTAATCTCATTGAAAGACGTTGGTCTCACTGACCACATTACAGTGTGCCACAAATATTATTAAATGAGCAACTTTCAAGAAAAACTTGGTCCTTCATACATGGGACAAGTGTTCTTGCCAATAAGACCTCCAGTACACAGAAAACATATACTCCAGAGCGTCTGTAGGAGAACACAGATAAACCAAGCCCTACTTGATTACGGGACTAGAGAACACTGATATTGCAAGTGTAAGGTTCAGTTTTAAAAAGTGTACCTTCTACCTTACTTATTTCCTTTCCATGAACTTAATTCTGACCGTAAAACTCTATTGTAATTAGGATGCAGAAAATTGAACCTCACCCGCTACTGTGGCCTTCTGCCTTTCTAGGCTGCAACAGAATCGTGGATCCCAGAATATGAGGAGAAGCCAGTCTATCCATTACACGAATGCCGACATTTTCAAAGATCTTTGCGTGGGTATTTGTCCAGAGGGGAAATTCAGTACTTTAGGTACTGTTTCCCTCTGAGACGTAGTTATCTCTTTGATGTCTTGGACTTGTATGGGGTCTCCCTTTCTTGAGAGATCTATAGACCTTTCATCTCTCCCTAAAACACTCTCTCTATTGAGATGTTTTGATATAATCTCCTTAACTGGTGGAGCCTTTAGGAAATAAAAATCTAAGCCAGTGGACCACTTGTCTTCTGCCCTTTCTTGAGGCAATGAATCCAGAAGACTGTCTGCTTGAATAGAGGTAAGGGAGTGGGCTGGAATAGGAGATACAGGGGGTAGAGAGGGAAAATATCAGAAGGAAAAAGATCAGTTAATGTTTCAAAAATACCATCATGCCATAGTGTGAATGTTCAAACATAAACATATACCCAGTGGGTTATGTGGGGGAATTCAAAATGGCATCCAGCTTGGAGTGGGTTTGGAGGGTTAGGGCAGAGCAGGGATAGGAGACAAACGGGGATTTTTCTGAAGGCCATTCCACAGAAATTACGACAGACCTCTTGAATCACTGGAGTACAAGAAGAAAATAGTCCCCAGCTGTAGGAGACTGGTCATTAACCATGCCCCCTTTCACAGAGGGCTTTGTCAAAGTTGTGTTACACGACATCCACGAGGATTCCTGAGCCCACGACTGATGTTCCTGGAGGCTACGAGTGTGTAGAATAGTCATGTTATGTGGAAATTTCTCTAATCATTACAGGGGAAGGGCAAACATTCCTTGAAAAGTTCACGATTACAAAAAAATCGGTGCAATGATGCCATTGCCACAGGACAGCTAATTTCTCTCAGTAATCCAAGGGGCTCTAAATTTTGAGGGGGCCAGTGGGGTCCCATTTGTATCCAGCAATTGACGTCTATTCACTTAAAAACTATAAAGATTCGTTTTGCTCAAGGGAAAAAACATTGATGAGGATTATGAGCATTTCATCAAGCAGGTTCTGAAACCAAGCACATGGACCTATTGGGCTACATAAACTGAGCTGGTATGGATAAACGCTTCTATACCGTGGCTCAGGATTTTCAGCAGCCATGTTCAGCTCCCCCTTTAAGTATTGATGAGAAACAAAGTGTTAGCAGTTGGCTGGGTTCCCTCAGAACTGGAAAGCCACTTGTCGGCTTTCCTGTCAGGCTGTATGGCCAGCATCCTTCCGCCTTCTTCCCACACAGACTGGATCTTCTGCTTGCTTATGGCTCAATGTGGCCACCAGCCTCAAGCCTCCATGACTTTGTCTTGGTTCCTGATAGTAACTGACCCAGTCTCTCAGCGTGCAGATTCCACATCCTATGAGAGAGAATCTGATTCACCAAGGTTGAGTCTTGTCCACTACTGCCCATAGAGCTGCTTCCTGGATGATGAGATTGTTGGTAAAAACACAGTAGTCTGGTCATGTCCCTTATCCAAAGCCAGAGATGTGGGGAGATTATTTTATAAGAGCATGACAGCAACAAGGCAGTAACTAGCCTCTTCAGGACTCTGTTCATCCACAGCTAATCCTGATGTTGTTAGTGTAGATACTAAAGCAATTATAACTTACCCCAGTGCATCCTGCCTTTGACTTAGAAATATTCAATATTTTCTATTTCTGATTCCATATGTGGTTGCATATTCACCAATGAACAGAAGATTATCTTTCAGAATTATTTTAGGGAGTTCTACAAGGTTTTCAATAACTAAGCAACCCCTCGATGGTATCATTGCTGCTGGTGTTGGCTCCAACAAATGAAGGGGTAGGTGGCCACACGCCTAATCCAAAAATAAATCAAGGGCTTTTATTTTTCGTGGGCTCGTTTCATTTCTACTGTAACTTCTTTTTCTAACGGCAACAGTTACCAAACAATTTTATCGCCTCGTGGAGAAAGGCATTCCAGAGCCTCAGGTCTCCAAAACGAATGCAGTTTCTATAAAGTCTAGTAGTTATTGACTCCTGCTTCTATATGCTAAGACACATCAGTAAACACAGGCCACCATTTTCTCTGTGCTACTTTAACTGCTGCCATTTTTGCACTTCAGCACAAGAGCTGTTCTCAGCCAGAAAATGCCAGATGGCAATGAGGAATCACATTCGTACTATTCCAGAGCAATGTCATCCACAGAAGAGAGCCAATAGCGAATTGACAAAGATACCCTCGCTGGGGTTTTTTTGTTGTTGTTGTTTGTTTGTTTTTGCGGCACGCGCGCCTCTCAGTGTTGTGGCCTCTCCCGTTGTGGAACACAAGCTCCGGATGCGCAGGCTCAGCGGCCATGGCTCACGGGCCCAGCCGCTCTGCGTCACGTGGGATCTTCCCGGACCAGGGCACGAACCCGCGTCCCCTGCATCGGCAGGAGGACTCTCAACCACTGCGCCACCAGGGAAGCCCCCTTGCTGTTTTTATAGGAGACAAGGTGTCCTACTTTTACAATTGGGTTGGGGTCTCAAGATCTCAATAATGAACGTTATTCTGGGCATAATCTTGCCCGCAAAATTCTATCTTCAGTTGCTGCTCTGCAGTTCCCTCTCTTAAATATGATTTCTCTTTACTTCTTCTAGCTTTGGATAGCCATCCTCCTCTCCCTCCAAGTTACTTTAGCATCCCTTGTCTACATTCTTTGACAATTATCATTTGTTATTTGGAATTTGGGGCTATCTTTAAAAAAACTGTATCTACTTCTTATCTTCCCAGCCAGCTGATAAGATCCTTGTAGATGACAACTAAATAGTTTATTTCTTTTTCTCTCTATCGGGACCTCCAGGTTGGTTTTCATTTAGTGGGTACCTAATTAATATCTATTGATTGAGAGATTGCTATTCTGAGACTTTCTGTACCAGATTACAATGTTCAGAAGAAGAGGGTCCTATAGTGTGTGATAAAGTCAGGAATTAAATAGTGAAGTTTAGCTAAAATCATAGAGGGAGCAACTCAGGTATCTTGGAATAGATTTTTCCAGAAAATTGTTTTAGCTACTCAATAATTCAGCTGGGTCACAGAAGAAATGGTCAAGAAATTACTTTTCACATCTCATTCCAAAGTTTGCTTGTGCGTGTGGCTCAAGTCCAATGATTCCAATTGTCTGTGGATGGATTTGCTACAATAGAATCATGTGTGAAATATCTGATTTCTGTGACCACCTTTTCTGGTAAGAATATCGTAGTGGTATTTGGAAATATAGCAAACACCAGAGGTGATACTGATGATAGTTAGTTTGGAAGACGTTGTTCTAGGACAGTAGTTCTCAAAGAGTGCTCCCCAGATCAGCAGCAACCCCATCACCTGGGAGCTTGTTAAAAATATAAATCCTGGGATCCCAGCCTACTAATCAGACACTCTGGAGGTGGTCTAGTAATTGTTTTATGCTCTTGATGATGGTGAAACATGCTAAAGTGTGAGAATTACTGTTCTAGGGGCTTCTTATCATTATAATCTAATATTTTTAAGGAACCTATTTGTCTAAAAATTGGTCTGATTGCTTAAAAATATGCGACACTGCTAAGAATTTGTTGTTGACTTATTTAACAAAATTTTATTAAGTGGCTCCTGTGTGCCACATACTATGTTAGGTGCTGGAAATAAAAAAGATAAAGGAGATATAATTTCTGCCCCAAGGATGTCTTAGACTCAAAGGGATATGCACATAGAAATAGATAATTGTGATTCAGTGTGTAGAGTGCTATAAAATGTGTGTATAAATGATTACTTTTGTTGTGAGAGATGCGGTCTAAGGAAAGCTTTTGTGTCCTGAACTAGGTCTGAACACTGAGGCATACTTCAATTTCTACATGTAGAAATCAGATAGGTATCACAATGTCCACTTCTGACTTTAGAACTAATTACGCTAGTTTAAAGAATGAAAGTTTGACCCCCTGGACTTTCCAGTTCTCTGCACGTGAAGACTGTGAACTACAGCCAGGGTGGCTGAGTTGGAATAGTAAATATTCACCTGACCCGAAGTGTGACCATGGCCAGCCTCCCCCCATATCACGTACAAGGGAAGCAAGAGTGCAGAAGAGGGAAGTCACAGGAAAGCGTGAGGCTTTAACATTAACTCCATCCACTCAGGAAAGATGGGCCCCCTAATATTCTTGCAATATTTGTGCCGTAGTCTCACACGACATCTCTGGGGAGCACAGAGCAAGGAGGGAGAGAGTCTCGGAATTATGCTTCCCACGTTTTTCCCTCCTGGGCACGAAGTGTAAGTCCTCTCTTCCTGACGGGACTGAATAACTAAGCACCTTCCACCAGAAGCCAGGGGTTTGTAGGCAGATGAACAGCAAGGAGGGAGCCTTTCAGATGGAGAGCATGGCACATGCAAAAGTCCTAGAGCCTGGAAAATTTGTAAAAGCGTGGCATAGGATTTAGTTGTTTAACATTTTGGTTCTTCTTTTCAGTTAAGGTCAGGAGACTAAGTACATTTTAAACATTAAAAAGAGCACTTTGATTTATAACTGAAAAATTTGAAAAGATGAACAAGACTAATAATGGAAGACTGATAAACTATGGTTGTCATATCATGAACTAAGATGCACTCATATTGTAGAGCTTTAGACTTATTTCTATTTTTAAATTTATATTCACATATAATTAATATCTAAATCTTATTTCTTTATTTTATTGATGTAAGAACTAGAAAAATATGGAAAGGCATTTCCCCAGTTTTGACAACGAGTATCTCTGGAATGTGAAATTATTAACTATTTTAATTTTCTTTGTGATTGTCCTTGTTTTCTCAGTTTTTGGCAGTGGGCTTGTTTGCTTTTAAAATGGAGAAAAAAATAAGGGCAGATTTTATCGATGAGGTAGAGCTTCACATTTGTCTGTTGAGCGGGCACGGGGGATCTGTTCATTTTCACTATCTTAATTGTCAGTCTAGATGATGACATAAACACAAACGACCCCCGCCGTGAGGATTAGCCATGAAATGGGCACAGCAGTCATGATCTGAGGGGGTTCTATAAATTCAGGGTTGTTGCGGTACGCGGGCCTCTCACTGCTGTGGCCTCTCCCGCTGCGGAGCACAGGCTCCAGACGCGCAGGCTCAGCGGCCATGGCTCACAGGCCCGGCCGCTCTGCGGCATATGGGATCTTCCCGGACCAGGGCACAAACCCGGGTCCCCCGCATCGGCAGGCGGACTCCCAACCACTGTGCCACCAGGGAAGCCCCATTTTTTTTTAATGCTACCAAATGGTGCAAAGGACAAAAAAATATAAGTGTAAATGTCTTCTTATTACCTATGGTAAAATTCTAGACCTTCATCTTGTTAACTGGCTATTACTGATTGTCACTGACATTTTCTGCTATTTTTATCTGCTTTTATTTTATTCTCATTCTTAGGGAATTTTACTCAGGTGTTAAGTTATACA